>CM023097.1:15910811-16177110 GCA_013103745.1 Gardenia jasminoides | reverse complement strand
TTTTAATATTGTTTCTAGGCTCGAGGTACTCAACCGTGGATACCTACCCTTTCCCTCAAAGGAAATCCGAGGGGTCATGAATTCACCGTCAGCCATGCAAGTAAGTGACCTAAACGTATATACCCGCGCAAACCATAGTAAGCAAACCATGAAATGCCCCTGCAATTACATGTCTTAAAATGACATCAAGGTTACTTTTGATCAATCCAGAAATTACTACCAAACCATCTGGCATCCATTATCCTCCAACTCATACAAAAGGAATAGGAAATCCACAAAACTAGAGTCCTCGATTTGCAAACCCCTTCCGGACTCAAGCGAAAACAAATCTGCTGGTGAGTAAAGCTCAGAGGCCAGCACCATGCACAAGTGTGGTAAAACAATAACACAATTAACCGATCACTGGAAAATAAAATAGGAAACACATACAGGTATAAAATATCACTAGAAAAGGATACAACTTGCGCTTCCATCATTGTCTTCACCGACTTATGGAAACGCTGACTGACCACAACCACTACCTCACGACCGCAGAAGCATCACTTTTACTTCACCCGCCTACTTACACCCTGCACGGCCCGCTGGCCCAAAATAGTGGTAATGGCTCAAAACTAAGCCTGGATGAAGCTGCACCTCCGCCTCCATGGAAGGCGTGGTACATTTCTACCGCTATAGTAGAATTGGTGACCACGCTTCCAACCGACCAACCACGTCCACCCAAACGGGAGAGAGGTATTCCTCCCCACTCTTGAGTGTGGTACATACAACCGTCATTCTAACATGTCAGTCAAGAACAAGCACACGCATAAGCATTTTATGATTTCAAATCAAGGGAGTCTAAATTGCGGGTGAGCGGTAAAGTACACGCCACCAAGTCAAACAAGCATGCTTTCAAATGAAATTCATCAAATCAGGTATGAAAACAACATGCACTTAACACTCACCGCTAGTTGAGCGTAAGCAAGATAATGTAGAAGTCAAACACGCACAACGCCCACGGACTCAACTGGAACATGCAAATCAAACCATCAACCTTTGGTTTCTTTTAAAGTAATCTTGTCGTAAGATTGGAAGAAAACCATTTCAAAGGTGAACCGACGTACATGCATATGCCCAATGAACTAAGCTCTTATAAACGCTTATAAACACTTAAAATAGCAAAAGAAGCATACGTACGCGCAGTAGGGACGAAAACGACAATGACAAATCGAAAACGGAAAACACACATACAAGTGAAAAACAGTTTTGACACCTTGTAACCATTGCCCATATCTCAGGCTACAAGCGTCGGATTTGAGCGTGCACGAGGTGCCGCTTGAATCTAAGAGAACAACCTACAACTTGGAAGACAACTTCAACCCAGATTTACTCTATCTAGGTCAAAACGCAGAAACAGTTTCAGAATTTCAGCCAGAATGTCCCACAGGCCAACTTCAAACGGCATAGCTCACGCCACAAATCAAATCAAGAAATTCCAGATGCGTTGGAAAGCTAGAACAGGGCTATAACTTTTGTGTTTTGTCAAAGCTAAATCACAAAGTAACAACACCCAAATGACGTTCAAAGTCGCTGTAGTCGTAAAACCTGTTTTCTCGCTCAACTCCCCAAACGGTTTTATGTAACCCAAAACGATTCATATGCAATTCCATCACTACGCTTAAAATATATAAATAAATCTCACACAACACGTGAAAATACCACACAACACACTTACACACCACCTAAATCAAGACATACACACACTACATTACTAAATAACAACTACGCCCACCAAACAACTCGCCCAATCCAACCCATTTTACCATTAACATTAAAGTAAACCCTAACCCTAACTTAATCATGGTAAGGTATACATACATCAAATTAAACTGCTCCAATCCATAACATCATTCCATATGTTAAAATAGATATGAATTGCCATGGTAACCACAAAATCCCCAATCTATAATCTTCAATTCATTCCTAGCTTTAGGAAACTAGAAGAAAACCTTCTTGATGTTCTTTGTGAAACTTCATGGTTCAAGTCCAAGCCTCCCAACCCAAAATCAAATCAAGAATCTCAAGTTTTCTTCCTTTTTTCCTCTCTTTTTCTTTTCCTTTCTTTCTTCTTCCCTCACTCGGTTTTCCTTTCCTCTTTCCTCCTTATCTGGTAACCATATATTTAAATAAGCCAAGAGATAATCTCAAAGATATTTCCCATTTATCAAATTTTATCAAAATATCATGCTAAACCCATTGATCGGTTTATTTCACCTTACCCACATAATTTTTTCCATCAAATTAGTCCATAAGTACTTAACTTAACTCCAGCCCATCAAAGCTTAATTACCCTACTTAGCCAATCACCTAGAATTGTATTTCCCCTCTTAATCATGCATTATCACACATGAAATCAAAGAGTTAACAAACTCATAATTAAACATAAAACTTAGACTGCTTTTCAAACTAGGGTTTTAAGAAATCAAATTGGGTTTTCCATATTCAAATTAGGGTTTTATCAAAATTAGGGGTTTTTCAAACAAATTAGGGTTTAAGACAAATGGATTATAAAAACAAAACACTTTTAAAAGTAAAACAAAGCATTATAAACACCTTGGCAAATAATAATACCAGCTGAATAAACTTAAACAAAATATAAAAGAAATCTAGATTATGGTCTCTCACAAATTAGGTTCTTCATTTTCATCAAAATGAAACACTTTTTTATATATAACATTTCTCCATCAATCATATTAGGTCAACTTGCATATATTAGAAGAAATAACTTCACACAAATCATATGCAATTGTGCTTAATATTATATACCAAAGTGTAGGGTATAATTCATCTAATCTATCCTCGATCATAGGAAGATAGTCGATATCATATTGGTGAGCTTTTCAATAGCTAACTCCCAAGGTTGTCTAAATTCATAACTTATTCTTTCAATAGCTAATTCCCATGATGGCTGAGTTTTATGTTGGACACATTTGGATTGAAAATCTTCATAAAAGCATAAAAAATCATATAAGCATATAGATTATTCGAATCACAAGAATAAGAATTATCACAATTAAGGTCATATTGATCAAAATGAGGATTGCAATACTCAAATTCATCACAATAACTTGCATTTTATACTTGCATACACTTATAAATTGCATGATAACCTCCACACAAGTCATAAATCACATGGTAACAATTAAAAACATTAATATTCGTCTTTTGAATATCGATTATTCAAATCACAAGAATAAGAATTATCACAGTTAAGGTCATATTGATCAAAATGAGGATTGCAATACTCAAATTCATCACAATAACTCACATTTTATACTTGCATACACTCATAAATTGCATGATAACCTCCACACAAGTCATAAATCACATGATAACAATTAAAGAATTAATATTCCCCTTTTGTTCAAGATATTCGTAATGGTGTGCAATTGAACTTTTATAGTTATAAAATCAAGTTTAACTTTTAAGCTCATTAAACTATTTTCAAAAGACATATCTTCGGACATCCCTCAGTTGCCTGTATTCATGGAACTTTGCATATGGTAATGGTCCGTTACCAAACTTTTATTTCTCATGCATTGTCCTCGTATTTGAACCATTCTTTTTGAATCCCTAAACATGCTCCGCTACCAAACTTTTATTTCTCATGCATTGTCCTCCTATTTGAACTGTCTTTTTTGAATCCCTAAACATGCTTTCAAAGAAACTCAAAAACAAGTTTAATCAGAAAGAGTAGATGGCTTGACACTTATACAAAAGCACACAAAAAGACTCGACAATCATACACGAAAGGTAGACATAATAAACATAAGAAAACATGTAGAATGTCTAAACTCAAAAAGTTGCTCTTCATGTCAATATTACCACAAATCTTCCCCAACAACGACACCAAAAGCTTGACGAGCATAGGGCATGTATATAAAATTAAGCTTAATTGAGGTGGGAGATAATTGTACATTGTTAATTCAGGTATTTGAACTTAATTTTGACCATTTATTGTGCAAAGTATCGGGTTACTACATGAAATTGGTTTTGTGTCATTAGGTCATTGAGTGTTAGAGTGTCCCCAAGTTGATTTGTAATTCCCCAGGATATTACACAAGTGCTGGTCAATTGGCGATTTCGAGTAAATTTCTGGACACTTGCCGTTATTTTTGGAGATAAATTGGAAGTCAATTTTGGGAAGGAAAGCGTCTTTGCTAGGCGATTAGAAACAAGCTCCATACAAACAAACTCACGAATGACGACATAAAGTTTTCCTTATTTTGTGGGACCACCAAATCAATTGGGGATTAGTATCTTTGGTCTCCTACAAAGTCGGCAACACGAGATTAATAGAAGGAATCTTTTCCTTGCCTTGGTTGTAGGTCTTAGCATAGACTTCATATAGTTTTTCTTTCGTTTTCCCGCTGTCACGGATAGATAGATTAGTACAGCTTACAGCTTTGGTTTTTCTTTCATTTTTTTTTCATCTTGGGTTTCCAACCACAACTTAGAGCAGCATAGACTAGTAGTTGTTTGTTTGATTTTCTTTTCCTCTCCAGTAATTTGCTTTACGCAATTGACAATTTCCCTTTTAAACACTAGTTGCTTTGACGTCCATTCAGGTTACAAGAGACTCATGGATTGAATGGCAATGATGAGGTGTACCTTAAATTCTTTCCTAGTTGAGGAATAATCAAGGCTTGGTTGTACAACAATTGTGAGATCTTTTTAATTGTCTATTTAATTTTCTGCGTTCATGGGTATTTAATTATTCTCTATTTTCCATGGGTTAATATTGTTTGGATTTATTGGATGAATAAGGCCTGTTGTTCAATTGTCTAAATAATAGATAGCCAATTAAGGTGTTGGCGCGTCGCCACTTTAAGCAACTTAATAAGTGGCAAACGAGACAATTTCACCTCCTCGCAAGTGGTCTAATCTGTGTCGTGGAAATAATTAATCTAGTTTGAATGAACCCGCATGTGTATTTGTTAACTAGAATTGGGTCTTTCTAATTCCTAAAATTATGACTACATTAAATCTTACGAGCATCTCTAGGGTTGTCTAGTTCATAAGAGGGTAGCTTATGAGCGTCTCTGGACTACTATAAAATTAAGGAGAGATTGGTGGTTAGGCGCATCGCTCGACCACTATAACTAATTTATTTGTGAACGTATGAATTTTTCCATGTATCTATGATCAGTTGTGTGCACCGGTGCCGAAATTAATTCTTTCACTAGGTTGTGTTAATTAATTATTTCTTGTGTTATTTAATTCCTACGTTCTTGCTTAATTAGAATTTCAGCATTTCTACCTTTTTAATTATTTGCTATCCTCTCCAAGAACCTCTCCAAATTCCCTGTGTGATTAATCTATCAGTTTCCTGAGGAGACGGCCCTATTTGCCCTGTTTACAAATTAATCTAATTTTCTTGAATAAATTCTGGTATATCGGGCTCAGCATACTCCTTGGAATCAGGGTGAAGCAAGTAATCCATTGCATATCCTGGTTCCGCTCCCACTAGAATTAAGTTGAGATTGTTTTTGTTGGCAATTAGGCTATTTATTTTACTCTATTTTTGGCGGTTTGACATCCACCATTAATCCACAGTCAAGTTTGACATTTATAAATACCTAAATACCCTACATGTGATTTTCTGCAAGTATACAAGTTGAGATTGAGTACAGAGTATTAAGGGTCGAACCTAGAGGAAAGAAAGGATAACTACTGGCAATATTAAAGTTTCTCTATTATTTAGACAATCAACAAATTAAGGAAAATTAAACTAAATCAAAATGTGCAAGAAAATAGAAAATAAAGGCTCCTTAGGTATCGTATCCCTAACTATTCATGCAAAGTGTAATTTTTGGATCATTGAACACTATTATCTTGTTTAGTTATGGCGTAGTTTCCCTGTGCATGCGAAACCTAATCTCGTTGTGAATAAACTATACCAATAGCTAATCCATACCTACTCTCGTGGTTATGAATTTAGCTACAAGTTCATTAACTTCTATAAATGGAACAAAGCCACAAAAGTCACAATATGTATTTCTACTTTCATGAGTGTACTCCCTTGATATAACACCTCTATAAACTAGTGTTAAATTCAAATTCTCATTCCAAATTCAATACTTTGAGATTATGACAATCAATGATTAATTAATCATGATTATAATAACAAAAGTGCTAAATAACTTGCCCAAAATAATAGTATCAAATAGCTAAGAAATCAACACAAGACAATCATAGGAAGTTCTGTGACAGCCCCACTTCTCCCTAGGGCGTACCCTAAGGTATCCGTGGACCGCCTGCCTAACTCTCACTAAGATTCACTCACATAAATATTGCTAAAATACCAACTAACAATCCAAACACAAGTCTAAACCCAAGAATAAATTTACAAATACATTACACCATTCTTACAATCCCCAAATTACATAAAATACCTATCAAACGTTCAAATTCTCATAATACAAAAGCTCTCAAAATCACAATCCAAGTTTGTCACATCAATACAAAAGCAAACCCTAACTCTAAAAGTTGGCTCCTTCACTTGGGTTCTCAGTCCCTGTTAAGGAAAACAAACTGGAAAGAGTGAGCTAAAAAGCCCAGTGAGTTCCAAAAAGGCATATAGTTCACGTAAAATAGTTCAAATCATACTTCAAGTATACAATTTAGATCAAGTAGATAGACACTTAAATGGCTATTGCTCGTATAAACTACTCGAGGGACATTGCCCATCAAGGTAGACTAGTCGAGGGATTTCGCCCAAGACATCACAAACTAGTCGAGGGTATCCACCCTACGACGTCACTTTATTTCATTGAAACTAGTCGAGGGTATTCACCCTACGACGTCACATACTAGTCGAGGGACTTCGCCCAACGACATCACAATACTTCTCTGAAACTGCTCGAGGGACTTCGCCCAACGAAATTGACTAGTCGAGGGACTTAGCCTAACGACATCACAATATTTCACTGAAACTAGTCGAGGGACTTCGCCCAACGACGTCACAATAATTAACTGAAACTAGTCGAGGGATTTCTCCCAACGACGTCACATTAGTCACAAGATAGCACACTGTTCTTTTAATTCCAAAATCACACCAAAAGGAGAAAACACACACATAGTAGTTCAAATCTTTTAAATATTCCAAATTCATTTCCTTCTAAATGCTAGCAAATCATTTCATCAAATCATTTCTTTGCAAACAATAGCAAGATTTTCATTTGAAAAGGAGTTGGAACACTCACATATCCTTCATAAATTATTTCACTTATAAAAGCATTTTACTTGGAAATAGTGGTAAATCATATCTTTGCAAATATGAGTCGAGCAAAATATTTCACAAGTCATTTTCACATAGCACTAAAATATTTGATTTATAAACGAATTGGAATACTCACAATTATAGAACACTGCAAAACACTTTCACAATTTCTTTTATTTCAAATAAAGGTAAGTGCGATGAAGTACACACTACCCCACTTAACAATTTAAAAATCCAATCACTTCAAATCACTTGACCAGTACACTTCGAATCATATTCACAAAACACATAACATACATTGAAACTCACCACAATAATAAACTTCGTTTTCCAAGGTGGGATCTGGTTCGAATCCTTCCTCACCTCCTATTATCACGAAAAAGAAGAAATAAGTTTCGCCTCACAAATAGCAAGACTAAACTCAAATAATTTATTCACTTGTCTTATTAAAGCTCTTTACAAAATTCCCTTGACTCTGCTCAATAAAGAGTAATCATTCGAGCTGAAACTCATTTTTCAAGATTCTATTTTCAAATCAAAATTTCACATAAACAAACAACTCTATCGATGCACTCCATTTAGGCGATTTCTAATTTTTAGCACATTGAAATAAAGTGAGGTTTTTCACCTCCAAATCACTCATTTGATCTCACTCTTAACACTGCACTTTAAACCATCATTCTAACACACTTTTCAAACGGTTTTCACTAGTTTTCAATACACAAAATTCATGAAAATTAGTTAAAGTATCTCAAATCCTTAAATTCGTCCAAAATAGCACTTTTCTCTCAAAGCTTAGTGAAATTCAATTTCTCATAAACAAACATAATACATATACATTTAAGCAAAATCTCATCATTGAACATCATAGAAATTCGAAATCACATTTTAAAATTGTCAAGCATGGTTCGGCCATCACTTATCACTTTCCTTCAATATTTTCAACTACGGAATCTACTTTCTAACCATAGAATGAACTCATTTCACATATATCAAACACAACCACAATCAGGTCCTCAAGTCCGCTACCTAAAAGTCACCTCAAGTCCGCTACCTAAGTTGGGAATTCAAGAGCCCAATTCAAATGCTTCATACATAAGCATTCTTAGCAAAATAACCCATAGATCTAACAAATCTACCGCTAAATAAGGTTAAAGCTAAGAGATTTAAGGATTATACCTCAAGATCTATTCAGATCTGACAAGATCAAGGAAGATCTGATGGACTCTTCCCAAAGATGACTTCTCGAGCTTAGCAACTCCAAAAATCTACAATCTTAGCCAAGGATCCGCTTGTTTTGAAGATGAATTCCGTCTCCAAGCTCAAGAACAAGAAGATATCAAACACTAGAAAGCTTTCTTTCTTCTTCTTTCCTCTCTCTTCAAATCGATCACTCTCTCTCTTACGGCAGTAGCCAAAGGAAGAAGATGAACCAAGATCAAAGCCTTCAATCAAGTCTTGAAGCTTCAAGAAATTTGAGGAAGAAGAAGAAGTTGAAGAATCAACTTGGAAACTCTCTCTTTTCTCTCTCCATGCTCTCGCCCCTCTCTCTCTCTTTGTCTTCAAATGTGGCTGAAAATTGAGAAAGCAAGGAAGCAAGAAACATGGCTTTTAAGGGGACAAAAGTGTAGTTATCCCTATTTTAAGAAAATGGTCAAACCGACCACTTTTTTGTTGATCGCGACACTCTAACTTTTACTGGTTTATCCCATTCTGGCACTGTCCAACCTTAAATATATCTCTGTAATATCTCTACATATTCTCGATTTCCTCTTAAAGTCACTAATCACACTTCGAAACAATAATTAGCGCTTAAACGGGCCAAAAACGCACACCGGCAAATAATTCTCAAAAAAATTCTCTAAATTAGAAAATAATCACTCACAACATAAATTTACTCATATTTTGGTGAATAAACATAATGTAAATATTATTTTTCATTTTAAAATAAAATTTGAATTTTGAGGCCCTCACATCCTTCCCCTCTTAAAAGAATTTCGCCCTCGAAATTCACATTTTATATAAAAATAACTCTGGATGCTCCTTCTTCACCATATTCTCATTCAACCCTTAACATCCAACTCACCAAGTTTATTACCAACCTTCACCCTCTAGCCCATAATTCACAATTCTTATGTACCAAGATAGTAATCAAACTCTGGTTCCCAGGAAGTGTTCTAATCTCCAAATCATACGACGATCTTACAGATTTTAGGTCAACACCACCCATCAATGTAAGATTCATAATGAATGTAGCATTTGAATCAACCAATACTTAAGCTAGTCGATGAAAGATGGAGGTTGTACCTTCAACGACCGCAGGGAGGTCGGAAACTCGTTGTTGGTCAATAGCTAGAACCCTTGATCGCTTTCCCCCAACACTAGCCTGACTGGAGTTTGGCCTATCCATCTGTCGGCCTCCACTTCTCTCTTGGGCCTTAGGGCATGTAGCTACCCGATGCTCACTACTTCCACATTGCAAACATTTCCCTTCTTTTCTCTAACACCTATCATCCGTATGATTTAGCCTTCCACAGAAATCGCAACGCAAACCGGGAGTTAATGCTTGGCATCCTTGTGGGACGCTTCTTGATTTTTCCACTTGGTGACCCGCCAGAGAGTGCCCCTCTCATCTTAGCTCCTCTTAATGCCCCACAGGTATTCACTTCACTTATTTCTCTACTAAACTTGGGGGGTGGAGCATTCGCGTCCACTGGTTCATAGCTACTACTAGGAGCATTCCTTTTTCTTACATTGAAAGCCCTCACTTGAGCCTTTGCACTTTCAATTCTTTGGGCCTTCTCGATTGCGTCACTAAAACTAATAACTTGAGCTGCCGCCAAACCTTCTTGGATCTCTACATTTAATCCCTGCACAAACCTCCTTATTCTCCTTTGTTTAGTTGCCACCAACTCAGGGGCAAATCTGGACAATTTTGTGAACAGTGCCTCATACTCCGCGACACTTAGTGTTCGTTGTCGACATTTAATAAATTCATCTTCTCTTTTCTCTTGGATTAGGGGAGGGAGGAATTTAGCATTAAAGTCTCTAGTGAAGTTCATCCATGTCCTAGGGGTTTGGTCTCTATCCCATTTAGCCCTAATCATGTTCCACCACGATCGGGCGACTCCCTCAAATTGAAATGCTGCAAAAGTCACTTGTCTTTCTCCCAGTAGTTTAGAGCGGCGAAGGTGTCACTTATTCTTTCTAACCACTTCTCGGCCGTTTCGGGACCAGGTCCTCTAGAGAACTTAGGTGGGAAAAATTTTTGAAACCGCTCTAAGGCCCTATCCTCACCACCTTCAGGGCCTATAGGTTGATTTGCAAGTCCAGGACCTTGTTGGTTAGCCATATGCTCTAGGATGTCTGTCATGCGGTTAATGGCAATAGCTACTTGTTCCCCAACCTCAATCCTAGGCTCACGGTTTTGGTCAACCGCTGACTCCCGATCACCTCTCACATTTTGGGATTGTCTAAACCCTCTCTCACGGCCTCGTCCCCTCATTCTACTGTCCATGATCCTTTTAGAGGGCCAATGTTTAAGATCAATGTGAAAATAAAATATTAGCAAATTGAATTCCAAATGGAATCAAAAATATTTTATATCTTCATAGCAAGAGAAGGAGTACTCAAGTATGTCACAATAATACGTTCATTTTCAAAGGAAGCATATCAAGCCACATCACACTCACAAATAGAAACAAGCAAAGAAATGGTAGTTAGAACAATTACGCAAGCATGCAAATACAAGGACGAGAACCCTCTAATGGTTTTCTCAGAAAAGAGGGTACTCAGTATTCCAACTTCCAACCTCTCTACCCCTACTAGGGTTGAGTGTCATATTGTGCTAGTTCACTTCATAACGAAACCAGATAACCACAGAAATCCAACACTAATATTCTGATAACACACACTTTCAAGCACCAAAATAAGAAAGAAGTCAATTCACCTCATGGTTGGCCACCCAAGAGGTCAATCAACTCAATTCTCATTCCTGCCTGGCATACCAAGTAGATTACACATTCTACTGCAAGAATACATTCAGCGCTTAAGCTATCCCCATAGTTATCTCTCATTTCAATCATCACAATTATTAATCTCTTAAACTGTTCACAACATCACTAGTATATTCTTGATCCCCCAATCACTCAAACTGCATGTTCTCAGATACGCTCACTCTACTTTCTCAGTTCTTATACCTGAATTGTATGTTCAATTCTCAAAATAAGCTTTTGAAAATATAACCAGAACTATTGAAGTTATAAAGTTCTCTTCAAGTTTAGGGTTTACCTTTACTAAAACGTAAGTTCATAATTCTTTCAAACTTAAGATTTCTTTTTCAAACATGGGTAAAATCATATGTGAAAATGTATTAATTTAAAGTCAAGAATTGATAAACACGATTAGAAAATTTCAACTTTCCTCTTAGATCCTCTATACAGAAATCTAGCAAACTCATCAATTTCTTTTCAACTCTTAATTCAAAAATATAGTGGATTCCACATGCACATCAAGAACTACATGTTATAGAGTATTAAAAACACATATGTGTCATCTTCAACCATCGGTTGAAAAATAAAACTAGTTCATCTCAATTTTCTTTTAAACTTTAGAGTGAAAAATTTCTAACAGTTACACAAGTAGGAAAACGCATTTTGTTCTTTTGAAACCTCTATCTCAAAACCATCACATAAGGTATCAACTAATAATTTTCAGTATCTTACTTCTATAACCAACACCGATAGTTGTCCTGATTCCTTTCCATTCTTACAAATACATTGATTATTCAAGTTTCAATCAATCTTCCACTATAAATCTCTCACATAATGTTTCACTTCAATGTAACATTACCTAGTTCTTTTTCCACCAATCCCATATAAGAAACTCTCAAGTCACAAATCCTTTTTAATCACTAGGATATAGTAGGTTCTCCAATTCACGTAACAATCAAGTCAATCCCACAGTCCGGTATCCTAAATTTCTAATCTAGGATACAGCACAGAGATCTGAAACCTAGGCTCTGATACCACCTGTGACAGCCCCACTTCTCTCTAGGGCGTATCCTAAGGAATCCGTGGACTGCCTGCCTAGCTCTCGCCAAGATTCACTCACATAAATATTGCTAAAATACCAACTAACAATCCAAACACAAGTCTAAACCCAAGAATGAATTTACAAATACATTACACCATTCTTACAATCCCCAAATTACATAAAATACCTATCAAACGTTCAAATTCTCATAATACAAAGGCTCTCAAAATCACAATCCAAGTTTGTCACATCAATACAAAAGCAAACCCTAACTCTAAAAGTTGGCTCCTTCACTTGAGTTCTCAGTCCCTGTTAAGGAAAACAAATTGGAAAGAGTGAGCTAAAAAGCCCAGCAAGTTCCAAAAAGGCTTACAATTCATGTAAAACAGTTCAAATCATACTTCAAGTATACAATTTAGATCAAGTAGATAGACACTTAAATGGGTATTGCTCGTATAAACTACTCGAGGGATATTGCCCATCAAGGTAGACTAGTCGAGGGATTTCGCCCAAGACATCACAAACTAGTCAAGGGTATCCACCCTACGACGTCACTTTATTTCATTGAAACTAGTCGAGGGTATTCACCCTACGACGTCACATACTAGTCGAGGGACTTCGCCCAATGACGTCACAATACTTCTCTGAAACTGCCCGAGGGATTTCGCCCAATGAAGTTGACTAGTCGAGGGACTTAGCCTAACGACATCACAATATTTCACTGAAACTAGTCGAGGGACTTCGCCCAACGACATCACAATAATTCACTGAAACTAATCGAGGGATTTCTCCCAATGACATCACATTAGTCACAAGATAGCACACTGTTTTTTTAATTCCAAAATCACACCAAAAGGAGAAAACACACACATGGTAGTTCAAATCTTTTAAATATTCCAAATTCATTTCCTTCTAAATGCTAGCAAATCATTTCATCAAATCATTTCTTTGCAAACAATAGCAACATTTTCATTTGAAAAGGAGTTGGAACACTCACATATCCTTCATAAATTATTTCACTTGTAAAAGCATTTTACTTGGAAATAGTGGTAAATCATATCTTTGCAAATATGAGTCGAGCAAAATATTTCACAAGTCATTTTCACATAGCAGTAAAATATTTGATTTATAAACGAATTGGAATACTCACACTTATAGAACACTGCAAAACACTTTCACAATTTCTTTTATTTCAAATAAAGGTAAGTGCGATGAAGTACACACTACCCCACTTAACAATTTAAAAATCCAATCACTTCAAATCACTTGACCAGTACACTTCGAATCATATTCACAAAACACATAACATACACTGAAACTCACCACAATAATAAACTTCGTTTTCCAAGGTGGGATCTGGTTCGAGTCCTTCCTCACCTCCTATTATCACGAAAAAGAAGAAATAAGTTTCGCCTCACAAATAGCGAGACTAAACTCAAATAATTTATTCACTTGTCTTATTAAAGCTCTTTACAAAATTCCTTTGACTCTGCTCAATAAAGAGTAATCATTCGAGTTGAAACTCATTTTTCAAGATTCTATTTTCAAATCAAAATTTTACATAAACAAACAACTCTATCGATGCACTCCATTTAGGCAATTTCTAATTTTTAGCACATTGAAATAAAGTGAGGTTTTTCACCTCCAAATCACTCATTTGATCTCACTCTTAACACTGCACTTTAAACCATCATTCTAACACACTTTTCAATGCACAAAATTCATGAAAATTAGTTAAAGTATCTCAAATCCTCAAATTCGTCCAAAATAGCACTTTTTCCTCAAAGCTTAGTGAAATTCAATTTCTCATAAACAAACATAATACATATACATTTAAGCAAAATCTCATCATTGAACATCATAGAAATTCGAAATCACATTTTAAAATTGTCAAGCATGGTTCGGCCATCACTTATCACTTTCCTTCAATATTTTCAACTACGGAATCTACTTTCTAACCATAGAATGAACTCATTTCACATATATCAAACACAACCACAATCAGGTCCTCAAGTCCGCTACCTAAAAGTCACCTCAAGTCCGCTACCTAAGTTGGGAATTCAAGAGCCCAACTCAAATGCTTCATACATAAGCATTCTTAGCAAAATAACCCATAGATCTAACAAATCTACCGCTAATGAGGTTAACACTAAGAGATTTAAGGATTATACCTCAAGATCTATTCAGATCTGACAAGATCAAGGAAGACCTGATGGACTCTTCCCAAAGATGACTTCTCGAGTTTAGCAACTCCAAAAATCTACAATCTTAGCCAAGGATCCGCTTGTTTTGAAGATGAATTCCGTCTCCAAGCTCAAGAACAAGAAGATATCAAACACTAGAAAGCTTTCTTTCTTCTTCTTTCCTCTCTCTTCAAATCGGATCACTCTCTCTCTCTCTTACGGCAGCCAAAGGAAGAAGATGAACCAAGATCAAAGCCTTCAATCAAGTCTTGAAGCTTCAAGAAATTTGAGGAAGAAGAAGAAGTTGAAGAAACAACTTGGAAACTCTCTCTTTTCTCTCTGCATGCTCTCAGCCCTCTCTCTCTCTTTGGCTTCAAATGTGGCTGAAAATTGAGGAAGCAAGGAAGCAAGAAACATGGCTTTTAAGGGGACAAAAAGTGTAGTTATCTCTATTTTAAGGAAAAATGGTCAGTCGACGCGCGACACTCTAACTTTTACTGGTTTATCCCATTCTGGCACTATCCAACTTTAAATATATCTCTGTAATATCTCTACATATGCTCGATTTCCTCTTAAAGTCACTAATCACACTTCGGAACAATAATTAGCGCTTAAACGGGCCGAAAACGCACACTGACAAATAATTCTCAAAAAAATTCTCTAAATTAGAAAATAATCACTCAAAACATAAATTCACTCATATTTTGGTGAATAAACATAATGTAAATATTATTTTGCATTTTAAAATAAAATTTGAATTTTGAGGCCCTCACAAGTTCAACCAAAACCCAAGGCACAAACTTTAAAGACTTACGATGAACATAAAATTCAAACTTGCATTATAACTAAACTTTAAAATCAAATTCTAGAAGTAAAGTGATAGAAGAGAAGTCATCCATGTCTCTTGATTTCCAAAAACTCTCCACCTTTACTCTCATTCCTCTTCCATGCCTAACTTCGTACAAGATTTGATATAAAACTAACAATTCTATACTACCTAAACTAGTAACTATGAAGAACTACATTTTTTTTGTGGTACTTCTTTCACCTCCCAAGCTCTCCAAATGAGAAGGCACAAGCTCTATTTGTAGGAGGTTTTTCAAAGCTTTAACCTGTACTTAAAGTGTGAACATCCTTTAAAAGTTAGCATCAAAAGTCCAATTTTATGCCTTCCAAGTAAGACCCATAATTGTAGATGAAATAAGCTCAAGAATTGAGGCTATAATATCTCTTTTACAACTTCAAATCTTTTGTGAATTGTCCTTCAAAAGTAGTGAAATAATGGAGTTGAACCAAGTTGCAGCGGCTTTTTCTGACTGGAATCCCTCTAGGAATCCAGTCACCTACCGGCCGGATTCAAAATCCAGTCACCAAATCCCAAGCCAAATACTTCCCCTATTTTCACTCCAAAATTTAATATTTCAAACTTGGCTATTATCCTAAATCCGACCACCAATCCTGCCGGAACTCGGTCAGATTGCCACAAGGATTCAGGATAACTTTCTTGTTCGACACATTTCTCCAATTTCTTGTTTATGCAACTCAAACCACTCTTGAAACTTGCTAATTTTCTGAACCTTAGGACTTTGATTATCTTATTCCAAGCATGGTTCTTGTCCAAATTTGAACTTGTTCTTCAATTCCTACAAAACAAACCAAAACATGCGAGTAAAGAGACAAAATTCACAACCAAAACTTTAATTAACTCTTAACATATATTCTAGCCAAAATGACCTAATTTCTACTTTTAACTCCACAAAAGGGACTAAAAATGATAAAATATATCATTATCAAATATCTACATAAAAATTCTTGAAAGATTTAGCATGCGTGAAATATGTAAATTAAATTCTAGAGAAATTTATTCCATCAAATTGTAAAGGTTTTCATATGGGTTCAAACAATCTGGGCGTACATGCTACAACTATTTTAATGAATATTTACTTAAGGAAGGTTATGCAAATGACCCAATCTATTCATGTGTTTTCATTAGAGAGATAGGTCAAATTTTATAATTATTACTGCATATGTTGAAGATCATAATTTGATCAGAACTCTTGACGAGCTCTACAAAGCAGTTAGGTATTTGATTGGAACTCTTGGAAAGACCAAATTTTATCTTGATTTAAAAATTGGACATTCGAAAAATGGAATTTTTGTTCACCAAACTACTTACACCTAGAGGTACTAAAATTATTTTATATAGATAAAGCACATCCATCAAATACTTTAATGGTCATTTGGTCACTTAATCCTATTAAGCATCTTTTTAGACCAAAAGAAGAAGACGAAGAGATATTTGATCCAAAAGTACCATATCTTATCTAACATATCCTTATCAATTAAAAAGTAATCCTGAAAATGGTTGAATTACATTCTTTAATAGATTTAAAATTTTATAATCATAGGTGAAACCAATCATACTTGATTCTTAGAAGGACGACCATCTTCAGATGATCATATCTTTCTTTAAAATTATTTCACAAAACAAGTGGAACTTTTATATTTAACTATTCTATTTTCAATCTTTCATTTAAATGATACATCTAGTGTCCATGACAAGTAATTCTTTCTAAAAATATTGACAGGTACAAATTACTATTTCGTAAATTTAGCCATAATAAAAGTAAAATAAATTAAAAGAATATATATTACTCCAAAAGTTTCATCGAAAGGGATAAACATGTGCCTGCCAATTGATTCAAGATCTGAACTTCTAGTTGATTGCTCTAATGATAGAGTTTCGTGCTGGTAACATATTGTTAAACTAATACTAATGAACTAAAGAATAGATTGAAGTAGAGAGGTGTAAACAAGAGTGAACTATATAGTAGAAAATTACTCTTCCATTAAACCAAAATGTTCAAAGGTTACAAAATGTTGTTGGATGACCTCTATTTATAGAAGAAATAAATATAAGAAAACTCAAAGATTAACCACTAATTATAAGAGAGGTTACAAAACTAATTGTACATAGTTACAAGAGAATTAAATGGTCAACCACGTCAATCCTTTTGTCCGTTTATATTTTGGAGAAAACTCAACGGATACAGGAGAATTCAATGAACATCCACCTCACTTCATTCTCTCAAAACAAACATTGCATATTTGAGATGCCACACTAATAAAGAGTACAAGGGGTTCTAATGGGTAGAAAGATAATAAAGCTAAAACATATATGTTAGAAAATGCACTGAACAAAATAATCACAGAAGGAGAAGCACTTTTCTTTTTTTTTTGGTTTTTTATAAATTTACAAAACCAGAAAGATAAGCATCTTAATTACCGACCACCAGAGAGAAGAGAGTCGGCTATGGAATGTGAGAAACATTTATCCATGGAAGTTCCAAATGACAATGTAATATCTTCAAGGTCAGGATGGGTGAAGCCAAGACCAGCAGTAGAAATTCCCATTGCCAGTGATGATAAATCTGGCAAGGCAACCGATCCCTCCAAGTACAACAGAACTTGCCTCATACTTGGCCTAATTTTTGGTTCTGAATGAGAGCATAACAAGCCCAGTTTTAGCACCAATTCTGCTTCCTCTTTCACATACTCATTACCCAAACTATGATCAATTGCCTGGAGTATACAACCTCCTTTCCAGCACGAAAATACCCAATCAACCAAAATGATATTCTCTGCTGGTTCTGCTCGGGGCTCTATTGGCCTCCTTCCGCAGGCAACCTCCAGTAAAAAGGCCCCAAAAGCATATACATCGGTGCTCGTTGTAGCCATCCCAGTCCTATTATGCTCAGGGGCCAGGTAGCCAAGAGACCCTGCTACATGGGTGCTTTGAGGGAGAGTTCCATGATCGTATAGCCTAGCTAGGCCGAAGTCTCCCAATCTTCCATTCAGTTCACCATCTAACAATACATTACTGGCTTTTACATCTCGGTGGATCACTACTTGCTCCCATTCTTCATGTAGATAGAGTAATCCTGATGCTACACCTTTGATGACTCGAAATCTTTGGCTCCAGTTGAGATTGCAGTTTGGTTGGTTAAACAAAAGCTTGTCTAGACTGCCATTGGGCATGAACTCATATACCAAAAGTAACTCTCCTTTACGCCGACAGTAACCCAAGAGTGGTACTAAATTTCTTTGGCGTAAGCGCCCAATACTGACGATTTCTGCAACAAATTCTCTCATTCCCTGTCTTGCTTGATGAGAGACCTTTTTGACAGCAACCTCAACCTTGTTTGTCGGCAAAACGCCTCTGTAGACCTGTCCAAATCCGCCTTCCCCTAACAGCTGTTTTTCTGTAAAGCCCTTGGTGGCAATGTATAAATCTTTGTACTTGAACCTGTGAGGCCCATAGGCAAGCTCCCATTCTTCCAGCACTTCTGCAAACTTCGACTTCCTCCTTAAATAATAAGCTACGCCAAAAGCTACAATCAACAGCAAAAGTATGGAAATCAGGGGCAATCCCACAGTGAAAAATTTAGAAACTTTCTTAGGTCCCAACCGTGGTAGCTTGGGAAGCCGAGAGAGATCAAGCGCTTCTGCATCACCATTCATCTTGAAGCTCCATCCCAGCACAAAATAAGCTATCTCTGTGTGTTGTGGACTAGAGGCTGCAGAAAAGCCAACATACATGGTTTGCTGCAAAATTGGCGAAAGATCATATCTCAAAGACAAAAGAGGAGTATGTGGTTTAGCAACCGCTATTGGAGCTAATGTAACATCGATTCTCTTATCCACCCCATCATATTCCACCCAAAGTTGCATCTGTTGACCGCTGCTAAGAGTCAAGTTGTCAAATGAATTCTTGTTATTGGCCTGGTAACTTGCTGGCCGGGATACTTTGGACCTCATAGAGTTGATATCAATACCAACATGGTTGTCATTGATATCTTCAAAATCTGGGTTCTGGACAGTGTCAAGCTCGACTGCAAAAACGTGATTTGTTGGATTTCCATCTGAGCTTGCATCGAAGAGGCCGAGGAAACGTGTGGAAGGCCCTCCTGCAAGGCTTCTTTTAGGTGCAATTACGAAAGCCATTCCCTCACCTGGCATGAGTGAGCCATCGGGTACCATAGCAAACACAAATTGGGTGGAAAAGGAGAAAGCTGAACTATTAGATGTGCTCCTGAAAGTAATTGGATTAGGATAGAAGGCATGCCCCGTTTGTAATTTGGTTCGGTTGGTTAGCCATAGGAGGCCATTGCTGGTGATTTTGGCTACTCCATCCAGACTTAGATTTGATGATTGAAATCCTTGATAGATGAACCCAACAGTGTCGGAAGCTGCCGCATCAGCTGCGGTGTGAACTAGAACATAGGCTAAGATCGCTGTTTCAAGTCTGAATGGCATGGCTATGACTTGGGTGCCAATTGCTAAATCCTTCTTTGTTTTGTAGCTTATATCTTACAATCTAGCGTTGCAATTTTTTCAGACATCATGTTGAACAATGGGTATGACTAGCCTTGCCTAACAAGTATCTAGATTTTCAAGAAAGTGAAGTTTGGGACACTCAAAAAAGACATTGTGATTCCGTTTTCGACCTCAATTCTCTTTCACTCTTCCCGTTTTGTCCTTACTATGATACAAGTCCCTTAATTCCAGGTTTTAATAACCATGTGGACCTATTCAATGGTTGTCAATTCGTGAGTATTAGTTTTTTTTTTTCCTTTGTGAAAAATACTGCATTAACAGTTTTGAATTTGGTAAAAGCATTATATTATGTGAATCTTTCTCAAATCCCTACAAAGATGTTCTTTAAAATCGACAATAGGAAGCAGATAATCATAACAAAGTCAAACTAGAAAACGGTGCATGCACACTATAGGCCTTGATCATCCAAGTCGCTCTTGTAATGATGATTAAATTGATAACAATATCCGCAACCAAAGATTCATAAATTTGTGTGGACACTCTGTTATAGGCACATTTTTTAAGGAATATGATATCTATCTCTATCATATTCCGAAATTTTTATCCATGTTAAGTGTGATTTAGTAGATAATCTAAGCATCTCCTTATAAGTATCAATTAACTAAATTAGAATGCAGGCTATCTCCAGAATGTGCTAGCAATTCATGCTTTGCGCTTCATCCTCCCTGCCCTAAATAATAGCCTATGACGGGTTCATTCGTTTTCCTAAGTCATTTAAGAGTACTAAATTTAACAATCTATGGAGGGAAAATTTTTTTTAAGCATGCATTAAACTCAAAACTAAAAATAGAATACTGCTATATATCTATGGTTTTCGCATCGCTATCGTATTACATCCTATGCGGATATCAAACCTTAATTGAAGTTCTGTAGAAATATCAAACCATGTGTAGGAAGTATTTAAGAAAAAATTGGAAAGAATAATTAAGCATTATAAATTTTATTAAAATAATACTTATTTAACATGATAATGTCACATCATTACTCCATCAAAATGATAAAAGAAGTCTATAATCCACTATGGCAGCGGGCACGTGGGAGACTTATGAGAAGGCCTGTTGGCTTGTGAGGACAGGAGCACTTGGTATTAGGGTGGAAAAACGTCACGGATTCTAGAAGCATGGTGATGCTTGTAGTGACACACGCTCAATTGATTTAGAGGGCGAACAAAAAATAAGAAATAATAGAAAAAATCTTAACAAATAAATCTCACAAAGTTAAAATTAAATTTTAGTAGACGATAGCTAACAAATGAATATTTTTAATAACAAAGACACCATACAAAATAAAATATAAAATTAAACTCTCCACTATTTTATTTCCTATCAATATGAGACAAATGAAACTAGACAGTACAATTGGAAGAACTTTCTTAGGACTACACATCTCTTCTCTATTAGCCTACAATTGTCACTTGAAAAAGAATTCAATTTTTTGTAGAATCATTCTTGTTTTGTTATCTTATAACTTAGAACACTACATAATTTGATTTCATAAAAGATAAAATTAACTAATGAGCCAAAATCATACAAAAATTAATTAAATTCTATAAATCATATTAAACTTATGCGAGATTATCTTTCTCTCTTTCCAGCCGTTATTTTCAAATTTCACATGCACTAGAGTTTTTCATTTCCGGCCATGGCCATGGCTGGCTTCCAGCATCTTGGAGGGCACCAGCTGCCAGATTCTTAACCAGTGTCTCGCTGTGTTAAGTCTTTTGCAACAGCACTTTCGGACTCTTCATCTTGATCTAAGTCGATCCCTGACTTTGGCGAATTATCAACGTTCAGGGGTGAATTGGCTTTGAAGATTTCACATCATCAAATGTTGCAAATAGCTGAGTCATACAATAACTCTTTAGTTGGGAAATTCACTATGGGTGGACCATCAATGGATATTATTCGAAAGTTCGTTGACTCTTTAGAATTAAAGGGGGAATGTCCAGTTGGTTTGTTGGATTCTAGGCATGTTTTGTTTTGGCCATCTTTGGAAGAGGATTTCACGAGGCTTTGGTGTCGTGGAACTTGGTATGTTAATAACAACCCAATGATCCTCTCTAAGTAGATGGTTGACTTCCATCCAAATCAGGAGTGGCTCCTGTTTGGGTTACCTTCCCGGATCTCCCCATTCATTTTTTTAGCAAGAGATATTTACAGAAACTTGGGCATTTAATTGGTCAGCCCTTGAAGATGGATAAAGCAACTTTGTCCTTAAAGAGTCCATCTATTGCGTGTGTTTTAGTGGAGTTGGATGTTGCTGTTGATCAGAAATCAAGGATTTGGATTAGAGATGAGAGTTATGGGTTTTGGCAGAAGGTGGAGCATGAAAACTTCCCTTGGTTTTGTCATTTTTGCTCTAAAATTGGCCATGAGGAATCGTCTTGTCACCATAAATTTCCAGAATTAAAGACTAAAAAGGCGAGTAAATCTGAGGACAAGGGTAAGCAAATAATGAACCAGGTTTATGTGGCAAAAAATGATGGAAACTTAAAACATTTTGAAAAAGCTGAAAGGCTAGAGGATCTGGTTCTAGAATCAAATAGTCTGCAAATTGGTTTTTCTGAGCCAGGTCAATCCAGCAAAGTGAATAATCATCCCTTTCCTGATCCGATTGTAGAAGATTTAGTTCGGGTGTGTGACAATTCGCAGGCATACCAGTTGCATAATTTAGCGGCTAGCATTGATCACTCATAACTTTACCTATATATGCTTGTTGAACCCATTCCATTTTTTCTTTCTGCAGGCATTTACTTTGTATGTAAAAATTTGTAATACTTTGAATTTCAGATTGAGCTGTAATTATTTTTTCTTAGTGAGTCCGTTTGGATTGCTATTTTTTTAAGTTTTTGTTGAAAACTATATTGTAATGATTTAATATATGTGAAGTAAAAAGGTGCTTGAAAAATGTTTTAATGAAAAATATAAAAAAATTTTAGGAAAAAAATACCAATGCAAAAAAACTGACTTGTGTTTAACATTATAGTTGAGTATTTGGATTGATTTTTTTTCCTCATAAAAGTTGAATTAAAATCAACACCTATGAAGAACCACTGGGAAAAAAAAAATATCTGGGACCCAAGGTCTTGGCTTGAGAAGGGAAAACTACTTCAAAATTAGATAGTGGACTGGGACAGGACCCACCACAATGAATTTTTGTCATACGAGTATGACATAATTTTAGTTATTATTCTTTAAAAAGTGAATAAAAATCAACACCTACAAGAAACTGTTAAAAAAACAGGGACCAGAGGTGGAAGCTTGAGTAGGAGTTGATGTTTTCAAAATTAGGATGCGTAAGTGGAATGATAACCCGCCACATTTAATTTTTCTGGTCATTTCAGTATGACATAAATTTAGGTTTCAAAAAAGAAGTTTACCAAAGAATCAACGCCTGCGAAAGACCATTACAATAAACTAGAGCAGCCGGGGCTGTAGGGTGAGATTTTTCACCAAATTGGGCAGTGGACCTGGGATGATACCTCGCTAGATTGCCTTTCAAATGTAGAGGAATCTTAGATAGGGCTTTAGGGTTTCTGTAATTGTCAGTCACATTCGTGTGTATAAGGTGATTAGACATGCACCTGCGCATTAAAATTCAGATTGTGTTTTTCATTCATTAGTACTACAATAAGTTTCAGATTATGGCACTTTTTAAAGTGTTTAAAAGCTCAAACTGAACTTGATGGTTTGATCTGATGAAAAAAAATGGAATAAACTGCTTCTTCAATTGTTTTTTGGTTTGTTCTGCACCAGTTTTTCCTACCTTTTTACGTTTTCTTGAACCAATGGAAGAAGGGTCAACATCATCTTTGGACGACATCCGTTTATCCCAGGAAAGCTCAAGCTAGGTGTAATTCATAGACTGGAATTATATACTCAAAACCCTATAATATCCATTCTGACCTTCGGATAATTTGAATAACTATATATAAATGCTCTTACGAATGTCCTTTTAATTACAACCAATCTTGGTCTGTTAATGGGTCTTTTGGATTTAGTTATAAATATATCAATTTTCATTTAAGATGTAAAAACAACATATCTAAGAGTTTTATAGTTTCTTTTCTATGATACTTCATTTTTTATATACCTAAATTATATTAATTGGCTCATACCGATACTTGTGCAATTTAATAATTTCTACACTGCTTAATTAAATTTTGAGAAGTCCACCTTGCATTGGCTAATATTTTACTCTCAGTGATCTCGAATATAAGTTCTAAACAACGTGATACAATTTTCTGAATCATTGCCGTGAAAAGTGTAAAGGTTTGCAAATAATTTTCCTGCAAACTGTAACTATAGTTTACTGTAATTATTTTATTTTCTAGTTGTCCATATTCACAAAAACCAGGTTACTATCACAAATTACAACTAAGACAAGAAACTATAAACCAAAGGTGCACAATCATTCCCTGGTACAAAAGTAGACCAACTACATTGAGTAATAGGAGTATCTGTACATTCTTGTGTTGTAGTAAGACGGTAATTCATGAATGTGGACTTTTTCCCATAAATGTAATGGACAGCTCTTTTTGTTCTCTCAAAGTCCCAAAGTATTGAGAAAAATTAATAGTTTAATTATTATTATTATAAACATATAAACGTTAAAAGGTTCAATTTAAGCCCATGCCTTTGAGATAATATTATAATCATTTAATTTTGGTAAATGTATCTTTTTCCCTGGCATCAATTTTGGGGCCTTTCATTTTTCAAGACAAACTGAGCAACGTCCAATTGATACAGCAAATGCAGGTAATTGATTTGTAAATTAAGAGCTTCAACGTTGAAGATCAGACCAAAAAACAAAAAAAGATCTTGCTTCCAACAAAATTAAATAAAAGACGTTTATAACACTTTAGTTTCCTAAAGCTTTACCAAAAGATTAACTTTCATTCACAAATAAAATTTTTTAATCCGATTCTTCTTAATTTTTCAAAACCTTCACCACTTCCCTACCATTTATGGATTTTCCAAACTAATTAAAAAATCATTAGTATGTTTAATAATAAATTTAGTTTTCCATATTGCCACAGAAGTCCTTCCAAAGAGTACAAACTGTTGTTTCTCTGTAATGCAATCTACTATTATTTGTCTCCTATTGATGGTTAGCTACGCAAAATTATTTTCCCAATCATATGATTTTCTTTCCTTGCTATATTTCCAAGATTCATTAAAATGGCATTCAAATAGCTTTCTTCTATATCAACTTGTTATTCTCCAAAAAAAACTAAGGAAATTTACTTGAACGAAAACTACTTTACTAAACTAAAATCTCATCATTGGTATTATATAATGGGTCTCAATAATACTTAACACGTCATTCAACTTTGACTAGTTACCGCAGGCATTCAATGCTATGGTAAGCGTATTACGGGAAAAAGTCTAATGTACTAGTACTTTTAATATAGTATAGATGTAAAGATTTGTAATACTTTGAATTTCAAATTGAGCTTTAATTATTGTTTGCTGAATATTTAATGTTATAGTTGGGTATTGGATTGTTTTTTTTTTTTTTTTTTGTGTTTTGCCATATTAGTATGATGCAAGCCTAGTTATTATTTTTTTTTAAAATAGAATTAAAATCAATAGTTGCAAAGAACTGCTGGAAAAGTGGAGCCTCGAGTAAGAGACTTTTATAAGATTGGGCGCTAAACATGAGATGGGACCTGCCATGTTGAATATTTTGTCACATGAGAATGACATGACTTTTATTATTTTTTAGAAAGATGTTGAATAAAAAAAAACACCTAGTATTAACAGCTTGAAAACAAGACGTGGTGTGGACGCTAGAGCAGAAGATATCTCAAGACATTTCAACACCTATGATCAACAATTTCCTGCAAGCCTACTGGGTCAATCGTAGTAATAAAATTCTTAAAGTATTCCAGGGGACAAATCTACAAGGACGAGTGAATTTCTTTACTTTAATTGTTCTAATAAAAACAAAAAAATTTCAATTAACAAGATTTAATCTTTAACCAATAAAACAAAATAACTAGTCAAATCAAATAAAGGGTGGTTGAGAAAATAATATATGAGAAAGCCAAGGTAATAAGGTTTTAATCCAGAATTTTGAATAATTCTCCAATTATTTTCTTAACAAACTATAAACACATCACACAATTATATTTAGATCACCTTTCTATACATCAAAATATGCCTAATCAAATTTTACGTCTCTCGAGAAATAATAAGTGTTTAATTAAACCCATTAAGATGCTAAGTGATATAGGTGCGTCATACAAATCCTAACCTACTCTCGTGATTAGATTAAGTATGTTTATTTATTTAGTGTACGGTTGTATCTCCTTTCTCAATTCAATACAAGCCCATTAAAATCCTAAGCGATATAGGTGCGTCATACAAATTCTGACATACTCTCGTGATTAGATTAAGTATGTTTATTTATTTAGTGCACGATTGTATCTCCTTTCTCAATTCAATATAAATCCAAAAATCTTGTTTATGGTGGCCAATCACAAACACGTAATTAAAATCAAAATAAATGAATCATAGCAATAGTCAAGAATTTAAATGGAAAAATCAATGAAAATCCCTTCATAAAAACCTTAATCCTAGAAACAAATTTAGTTTGACATAATTGGAAAAATTTAAACCACAAATTCAAAGAGTTCACGAAGAAAAGAAAAGGGGTAAAAAAATTTCTCAATTTGCTCACCCTAATCTTCTCCTTGATTGCTCCTTGATTTGATCTCGAACAATCTTGAATTCTCAAAAAGAAAATATGAAAAGATGTTTTTCTAAACTAAACTAATGTTTTCTACTCTAAAAACATTCTAAATACTCCTATTTATAGTTTTCTAAAGTTACAAATGAATCCCAAACAGAATAGTCTTCCAAAAGTTGATAAAAATTGCGTTGGCGTCAAGATCCAACAATGACCGGCCCGAGACATTGATTTTGCTCACTTATTGATCAATTTTAGTAGATGTCCGGTTTTAAGTCAAGTGCCATGTCTGGTGCTGGTTTTAGACACGAAGGACGCCGAATCCGCTCTTGCACAAAACATGAAAGTTATAATCCTTTGAATTAGCTTTCCAATGCTACAAAAATCATCTCATTTGTAGTCTAGTTGCTGAGATATGCTCAAAATACTAAGAAGTGGTTAGGAGGGAGTCACAACAGAGATATACTTCAGTAATTTGAATTTTTGACCATGAAAACGGGAGAACCAAACTTTGATATTTTCACAAGAGCTGTAGAAAAAACTCTTGGCTTTATAATGCATTAAGAATCATCTCAATCCGATCTCTATAACTCAAGTTATAGCCAAATATGGAAACATGTCGTGTCTGCCAACCACTTCCTCTTCACGTCTTTTTTCCACCATTGCTTCTTTACACCATGTTTTTTTGTCTATTTTCTCCCCAGTTAAACTCTCCACCTATTAGGGTAATATAAGAGCAAAATCAGGTAATTTCCATTCAAAACAACTCTTGAATAACATATTTAATTAGCTACTTATGCATATAGATCTATATAAATTAGACCCTATCACCTTACCACTAACCCGTCATGTCAGATTGCTTTCATGTGTAGAGGAATCATTGTGGTCCGAAGAGGCGAAGACTGGAAAGGAATCATTGTAGTCCGAAGACTGACTGAGTAAACTAATTAAAGAATTGTCTACCACTAACCCGTCAAGATGCTGTAAAATGACAAGTGCTTTGTACCAGGGAATACGTCCAAATTAAGACCGTGCATGTTAAGGCCTAAGGGTCTTCGTAATTTACAGTCAATTGCGTGCGTGATTAGGCATGTGGAAATGCATTAAAATCCATATTATGTGTGTCCAAGGACTCTGGGTGTAAACGAGTCAATGAATTGTACAGTATTTTTCTGTGATTCTTTGATTGCATTCTTGTGAAGTTCATCCTTCTTTTCTTGGCTCCTTAGACAAAATATAATGAGCTCACGGAAAATCGTTACCGAGCTAATTCTGGAATTTGATGCAAGATTTAAATGAAATTAACAATTAATTTGTAGGAATCAAGAAGCATGACTAATGGATGAAAAGTTTGACGAAGAGCCAAAGAATTTTAAAGATCCATTTGAGTTCCTCAATACGTGACAAAAGTGTGAGTCGTTTTGGAGTAAAGGACCAGATAGTTTCGATCTTTGGGCATTCAATTGTTGAAGCTTTGTGCTCTGGGTTATCTTTGCTCTTATTCATAGGTTTGATGAGATGATTTCCAGAATGTTTTCGTTCAACAATTTCATTTTGCTCTCAGAAAAGATGTTAATGAACAGCTACGGCTAGTTATTGCAAAATGAACAAAGTTTAAAACTTTTATTTTTTTATTTACCAATTTTATTAGAGTCAGGCTTTTAGTAGTTGTGTTATGTAGGAGTTTGTATTTTATTGGTAGTTTCTTATGCAAGTGATTTCTTATTTCAGAACTCTTAGAAAATTATAAATAAGGCATTAGCTAACGTATTATCTTAGGAGAGTCTAAGAATGCATATAACATTTTATTGCAATTTGACTTTCTGCTATTGTTTAAAATTTCAATAATATTGTGAGTTGTATTTATTCATTTCTTTCTCTTCCACATAAATATACCGAGTGATTATTCTACAATTCTATAACCTTGCATATATTATTTATTATTAGAATCTTAAATTTGGGTTCTACATTAATGAATCTTTTCAAAAGATATACAGAAAGTAGAAAATAGATAACACATAAAAGGAGAAAAGAAAAAGTTTACAATATTAAAACCATATTGTAAAACTAATACTAATGAAATAATAAAATGTATAATAGGTTGAAGTAGAGAAGTGTAAACAAGAGTGAAATACATAGTACAAAATTATTTTTCATTCCCTCAAATGATCAAAGGTTACAAAAAGGTATTGGATAACCTTTATTTGTAGAGGAATTAAATATAAGAAAACTCAAAAGTTAACTTCTAATTGTCAGAGGAGTTACAAAACTACTTGTACATAATTATAAGAGAATTAAATGGTCATCCACATCAATCCTTTTGTCCCTTCATGTTTTGGAAGAAACTTAACAGACATTGCAAAATTCAATGGACATCCACCTTATTTAATTGTTTCATAATAGTCCCTCTTGGATGTTCATTATAAGAAGAATATATCTCATTAAAACCATACTAGAAAAGAACTCAATGGGGAAAAAAAACCCAAGTGAAGTAAAAAGAATATGCTTGTATAATAATTTCTCCCCCTGATTCAAACGTCATTTGAGATCTTTCAGTCGACACATGCCAATACTTTTCATCAATTTTTCAAATGTTGCAATCCGGTAACGTTCCATCGCCCCTACAACCATAGAACCCATGCAACTCTCGCCAGTTCGAGCAAGCAATCAATTCGACTAGGGTTTGTCAAACAGGATATTGATAAGTCAATATTTTGCATGTTTTTAGTAAGAGTAATTAGGTAGTTTTTGTGTGTTTTTGGCAGTTTAATGGCTAATGAACTAGGGTTTCATTGAAATTTACATTTCGTGGTTTAAATAGAAAATGCATTTTTGTGGATTAATGTGATGAAATCTTCATGTTTTTGTAGGATTGCTTGTTCAGTTATCAAATGAGATGAAAATGTGGATAATTGCCAAGAAGCTTGGAAGAAAAGTTGGAAAATGAAAATTGCAATTCAATCAACGAGGAATCAAAGGATAAAAGTCGGAGCAATTAAAGCGCCAATTTCACGACAAAAAGCTCGGAATTTGCAAGTTTCAAGTGGAGTCGCGAGGCAAAACGCGAACCAACAAGTGGAAGAAAATGATTAGCTCAATCCCTCTCACAGTAGGGGTGATCATGATGTGATCCATGAGCCTCTCATGGATCTACCTCATGGATCCTCGAAGTGACTGCTGCAAGTTGCAAAATGGAATTCCCGCTTTTCAGCTCACTTCCAGCTCAATTTTCAGAAGAAGTTCAATGAAGGCTGCGTGAAGAATTGTGTGAAGTTGAAGAAACAACTCATTACTAATTCAAAACACAATTTGCTTCAACATTACAACTCATTTGGGATGAAAATTCAAAGGATTCAAATGCATGAAGACAAAGAGATTTAAGAAGCCATTTTCCTTGACTTTTGAAGGCCAATTTGTCTTGTATTCACATGACATAATCTTGGATGCATATGGTTGAAATCTTCTATAAATAGGGCCTTTTGTATCCCATTCAAAAAAAAACATATACCATTCCATTCCATAAAAATTCCAAAAGACTAGAGAATAGCTCTAGTTCATTAGATTAGTTCTAGTTCTTAGTTTGTAGTTTCTAAAGAGAGTAAAAGTGAAAGTTGTGAGGAATCTTGCACTTTGCATTTGGGAGATCAACTTGTGAAGAAATTTATGGATTCAACTTCAAGAAATTGAATAAGATTCCTTCTTCCTTTACTTGTCTCTTGTGCTTTAATTTCATGGCTTTGTGCAAGTTTGTTCTATGTTTAAATGTTCTTAATGTGAGAGCCCTAAAAAATATATATATATATATATATAATAATAAAATTCATGCATACATTACCCTTTAATTTATTCAAGTGCATATAAATTTCTCTAGTGCATTTGTGGCATGTTTTGACTAAGTGCATTCTTCATTGGTTGATTAAAGGAATTTTCAAAAATTCCATTTTAGAATTAGTGAGCATTTTCTTGCATGGCTTAATTGCTAAGAAAATAGGCTATGTTGGTGTAATTGGAGACCAAATCAAATTAGAGGAGTTAGAAAGCAATTAAGTGAGATTTTGTTAGCTAATGGCTAAGAAGTTGCCACTTGTCACCCTAAGATTTAACCCTTGACTTGATGACTTCTTTCCCTCCAAACTTATCTTTTAAAAACAAAACATTGTCTTCATTTTGGGGTGGAGTGGCCGAACCTAAGGAGGAAAAACAAGAGAGGAATTCATCCAAAAAAATCTTGCTTGGCTTAATAGGGAATCAAGAGAGGAAGTTGGTAGCACCCTAAGCCATCAATCCTCAAGCTTGATTGGGAAGGATTTTGGTGGCTTGAAGAGTTTCTTCTTGGGCTTGAAAGGTATTTTTCCATCCAAACCCTAGCTCTATGATCCCAGAAAATGGTCTAATGAAGGTTGTTGGTGATGTTTGTAGTAGGGTGATGCTTGGAAGCTAGGTTTTGGGCTTGATTCTTGGGGTTGCAACATAGGAGTTGGTTTGATTTCATGCCTATTATGTGTTTGATATTTGGACTAGTACTAAACACTAGGCTAAGATGACTATTTCTTTGAGAAAGGTGCTTGATTGATTACCTTTCATATGCATGCTAGAGAAGTTATAGGAGTTGCTTTGAACTTTAAAGATAAATGGAAGAAGTTGTGGTTCTTTTCCTCTTATCTTGTGATTTCTTCTTGCTCAATCTTCACTAATCCTTGTTGAGAAACCTTGTTGGGACATTTGTGTGTCATATTGGAGTGAAATCATTCTAGTTTGATGGGTGAAAACCTCTTGGAATGCACCAACTTGTAAACAGAAATTTTGTCCTGCACCTGGTCAGAAATGAAAACAGCCAACTTCCAGGTTTTCTGGTATTGATAGGAAATGAACTAGGAGCTGAGCCATATACTGTTGGAAAGCCCCATGAGTCTAGTTTCAACGCCACTGACGGCACTCACTTTTGATTTTTCTACACCAAGATATGTCCACTTCCAAAGACTGCACAGTGGCCACTGATACACCCGAATTCCAGTTTTGTCATAAACTTGCTCTTGGTTGAACCTTGAAGTTTCTTGAATCCTTATGCTGTTTATTTCATTCTAAATATCTACTTGACTTGTGAATCCACTAAACTTTCAATGTTTTATCATTTCATGACTTGAATCGCCCTAGAATTTCCTAGTGAGATGCATTAGTTAGTAGTGTTTATTTTTGCACTTGATTAGGTTGCATTTGTTTTGTTTTGCTTGAGTTGATGATGGTATACGTTGAATATACATAGGACTCAAAGGAGCTAACGAGGGTGATCAAAGCGTGAGCGTTTGAGTTGCTTGACTTGCTTGGTGAGTGTTTCCTTGCTTGTTTATCAGAATTCATGAGTTTTCTCAAACCACGGAAATGACTTATTTGCTTGAACTACGTGGCTATGTGAATTACTTGAGATGTGATTATTGAATTGGCTTACATATCAAATATGATTGGACAAACTGGAGGGTGAGTCGAGGGGCGCTTTATCACTGACTCTTCCGCTTGACTTTTCTTGGAATTTGACTTTCTTTGACCGCTGATTTGACTTTTGTGTACGTTGATATGAAAAGTCGTCGGTGATATCCCATCGACTAATTTGATATGTTTGGGGTTCGAAACTTCAAAACCCTATTGGTGAACCGTCAGACCTAGCCGGCATGGGCTTGGTCGTGAAGATCGGTGAACCATAGGTTATTTGATTTGGTTCCTTGGAACATGGTATACTCGGTATTACCCAAATTTGATTAGTTGAGGTGTTCGGCCCCGTAGGGTGATTGGTGGACGGTTGTGTAAGTGGTGTCTCACGGAACCCTGGTTCTTGACCTCAACGCTGACGGAGAGTCAACGGCTCGTGTTTGATCAAGCTTTAGATTTGGCTTTGAAGCCACCTGTATCCTTTTACTTAAGTGCTATGTTTTAATTTACCTTAAATATATGATTGACCATCTGTTTTGCCTAATTGTTAATGTGGTTGCATGTTTTATTTTGGGACCCCATTAAGCTTCAACTACTTTTCCTTTGTTTTTCAGAATTTGTAAGAGGTCGGAGAGTTTGATTGTGGCTAAAGTCAAGTGTTTATCTTTTGTTAAGAACCCATGTATTTGTATTTTGGCCGCTTTGTAAGTTTGAAGTCGGTTGTAAGTTTTGGGATTTAAACGCTGTAAACTTTATGTTCTTGTAATTTTGGAGTTATTTTAGCTTAAGTATATGTTAAGATAAATGTTTGATGATTTTGGGTATTGAGTCCCACGAGAGTTGCAGTAGTTCTAATCTTAAGTGCACCTAGGGAAGGTGAGGTCACACACTTAATATGATGTCTAGCTGCCTCTTTAATCCCTAGAGTTAGATGAACTTGTTTTAGTTGTGATTATGAAGTAGTTGAGTGATTTATGTCCTCCATGATTTTGTTAGTTTAAGACTTGTGCTTATGCATTATGGTTGATTAGCTACCAACTATAATTGATTTGATGTTGATGAGTAATGAAAAACTTGCCTTCAACAAGATCTAAGTTCTTAAACACTAACTTATGTTCTCGCGAAAGTAGTGAATATAGTTGGTTGGTTTTGGTTATATACTATAACTTCATTGAGCTTATTTAACTTGTTTCTCTCTTTTCTCTATGAAAATAGGTCAAGGAAGATTCCAAGAAGTTAAGGAATTAGCGAAAGCAATTCGAAAGTGACTAGTTCATCTTAAATGAGAACTTGCTACACATGACCATTAACGAAAGTGGTGGCATACAAAAGGAAGTTATACCTTAGCTAATCATTGGAGAAAGGACTTAATAAACTTGACTAACTTCTAATCTTAACTTAACAAGAATTCCAAAGCTCTAGGATTCCTCCAATTTGATCTTAAAACTCTCTCTAACCTAATTCTCTAATTTCTTTACTTGCTTTCTTATTTATTGTCTTCCACCAATTGATGTCTTTGACACCTAACGGTTGGTTTAATTGCTTTTATCCCTCTTCCTTGGGTGGGTTTACCGCCTTCTCCCTTTTATCTAGCTTTCCTTACTTTATTCGCCTTTCTATAATTGTCTATCTAGATAATGAAGTAAGTGATTAAATTTTAGTGTTTGCAAAACCATAGTTCCTCGTGGGATCGACACCTATATTTCCCTATACTCAATAAACGATCCGTATACTTGCGGTGATATAGGGTTATAAAGGTTTTTTTTTTTAAAATTTGTGGAGTAAAGAAAAATCCTATCAAGTTTTTGGCGCCGTTGCCGGGGAGCTAACGGTTTTCCTAGACTAGTTTCTCAAACTAGGCCTAGGTGCAACATTAAAAGTTAAAACAAGCTTTATTAGTCTAGATTTTATTTTTGTAGTTTTTTTCCTTGTTTCTTGTAGGTACACCAATCTCTTCATCCAAGAGATTAAGACGGCGAGAAGAGGAAGAAAAGCGTGTCCAACAACAAGAAGAAAATATTGTGGTGGAAAGTGAGGTGAATAATCCATAGCAATAGGAATCAAGGCCAAGAGCATTAAGAACTGCCTTGGGATGAATTCGGTGCTCAAACTAGTGTAGCAAGGCCGACTATTAATGCTAAAAACTTTAAAATTTCACCGGCACTCATTCAGATGATCCAAAGAAGCCAATTTGGAGGAAACGCAATCGAGGACTAACACACATCTAGCTAACTTCCGCATTTATGTGGTAAACAAGTACAATGGAGTAAGTGATGATGCCATTAAATTAAGGTTGTTTCCTTTTCACTTTGTGACAAAGCAAAGGTATGGCTTAACTCATCCACCCAATACTTTTACTTCATGGAGTGATTTGGTAAAAGCATTTTAAATAAGTATTTTCCTCTACCAAAACTAATAACTCAGATGGATATTACGGGTTTTCACCAACAAGATGGTGAATCATTGTATGAAGCTTGAGAGAGGTTCAAAGATTTCCAAAGAAGATGCCCCACCATGGTCTAGGAATGGTTGGTAGTACAAACGCTCTATCAAGATCTTGCTATACCAACCAAAACATCATAGATGCCGGCGATTGGATCATTAATGGCAAAATCTACAAGAAGCTCAAGGTTTGATTGAAGAAATGGCTTCAACAATTACCAATGGGCTAATGAAAGAGGTAACCAAAGAAGATCGGCCGGTATGTATGAACTTGACACTATTAACATGTTATGTGCTCAAATGCAAAATCTTACTAGCATGTTTAATAAACAAGGAGGAAATGGTTTAAGTTCTTGTGTAAATAATGCTTATTGTTCAAATTGTGGTGGAAATCATGACACTTGCATGTGTAAGAATGTTGAGCAAGTTAACTTTGCCAACAATTTCAACCGACCACCTCAAAACAATCCTTATTCAAGTACTTATAATTCCGGATGGAAGAATCATCCTAACTTTGGATGGAGGGACCAACCTCATAACCAAAGGTCTTCTAATCCACCCGGATTTCCTCCTAAACCACTTGAACCTCAACCAACTTGGGAAAAAGCTCTAGAAAAGCATGCTCAAAGTACAAATGAAAGGTTTGAACAAATGGATAAGAAAATTGACCATATGCATAGAAGTCTAGAATTTCAAATAGGTCATTAGCTAATGCCTTTAATGGAAGAAAACCGGGAGCTTCCAGAGTAAAACTGAGGTTAATCCAAGAGAACATGTTAATGCAATCACTCTTAGGAGTGGTAGAACATTAGAGGATAATAACCTTGGTAAAAGTGGTAAAAATGATGAAAATGAGGAAAATAAGGAAAAGGAAGAAGTAGATAACCATGTTGATATTAATATTCCTTCTTCTCATATTCCTATTAAAAATGTTTCTAACTCTATTCCTTTTCCTGATAGGTTGAAGAAGAGCAATAAGGAGAAGGAATTTGAAAAAATTGCTCAAATGTTTAAACAAATTAGAATTAACATTCTTTTATTGATGCTATTTCACAAATTCCCTCTTATGCTAAGTTTTTGAAGGATATCATGTCCAAAAAAGAGAAGATTGAAGATTATGAGACCATAGCATTAGCGGAGGAATGTTAAGAATTCAAAATAAACTCCCACAAAACTCAAGGATCCGGGAAGCTTTACTATACCTTGTACTATTGGTCATCTCCAATTTTCTAATGCTTTGTGTGATTTAGGTGCAAGTGTATCATTGATGCCACTTTCCATAACTTCGAGACTTGATTTAAGGGAGATGAAGGACACAAACATCACTCTTCAATTGGGGATAGGTCATTAAAGTGGTTGGTGGGATTGAAAACGTCTTTATAAAGGTTAAGGATTTCTTTATTCCGGTCGATTTTATTGTGCTTGATATGAAAGAAGATGTTCATTTACCTATTATATTAGGTAGACCATTTCTAGCCACTGCCGGCACTCTAATTGATGTTCAAGAAGGCATAATTAAGTTTAGAGTGAATAAAGAAGAATTGATGTTTAACCTCCATGAAAATAAAGATCTTGAATTATGGCACGGAAAAGCTTTTAAGCCAAAAGAGGTAGATATTGTTCAAGAATTGCATAATGATGGCTTATTTGTTAATGACATGTTCCATGTGAAGAACAAAGGAAAAGAGATCTTATAGAGCATGAAACCCTAAAGTTAATGAAGAAAAAAGGAAAAAACCAAGTAAACTTTGGGATTGTTTTAAATGTTTCTCAAAAATTCCTCATTCAATATGTGATAATTCTAATCCTTCTTTATTTGATGATGAGGATAATTTGGAGAAAGGGGAAGCTTCAAGTGAAAAGAATGGAACCAAAAGCTTTAGCCCTTGGGAAGGAACAAGTTCCTTTTCACCTCCAAAGTGATTTTAAAGAAGAACACTTTTGAGTCAAATAACACTTTAAACAAAAAGCTTTGGGAAACCAATTTTACTTAAAATTGTGTTAGTTTGTTTGGTTTTATGTTTAAGCATGTGTGTTTATGTTTTAAGTATGTTTGTTTCGTTTGTTTTGTAGGAATATCAAAGCATGCAAAAATGACCTTTTTGGTGCACAATGAATAGTGAAAATGCAAACATCTTCATACCTCAACATGTGTTTTAGTTGTTTTTGATTCAAGAATTGAGGTTAATTATGTTGTTTTGATCATGTTACATGTGTTAGAGAATGTGCATTGCATAATTAACATGCAGGTTTTTTGTTCTGGAAATAGTAGAAACTGATTGTTCAATGAAACAGTTGCAGAAAAGTTGCAGAATCCATTTCGGAGGATCAGCGAGTTGTCTGGTATACCGCTGCACCTCGTGGATCGATCGAAGAAGTTTTGAGCATCCAGGGAATATCGCCATATGCTACCATGGGATCCATAGGTCGGATCAACATCGAGAAACTACCCACCAAATCCAAGCCTAAACGCTGACCGCGGACTCAGCGGGATCAAGAGTTTAACCTTTTCCGCAGTTTCTTGTTCAAACTTTTCAGGCATTAAAGGTTATTCAATGGCAAATGGCAAATGGGCCAATTCAATCGTTAACAAGGGGAGTATTACTTTCTTATCTATCTTATCTTTTTATTCCTTCTTACACATTGAAGATAAGTCGTACATTTTAAGTGCCGTGGAGGAATTATGTGATTGTGATTTGATGAAAATTTGCCAAAATTTTTCAAAACTGCACCAATATGTTTCAAATTCTCAATTAACTTGGAGATGACTATTTTGTGATTAAAATTTTTGCAATTTAAGGAAAGTATATCTTGTAAAATGGAGGAAATTATGCCTAATTTTGTATGTTTAAGGAGATTTCTTGTCTTTATTTGATTTTTGCATAGTAGAGTGATAAATGTGGTTGATAAATGTAGTACTTTTCTCATGATTATTCTCTTGAGGGTATGTTTATTTATATTTGCACTTTAAAAAAAACGAAAAAGAAAAAAAAAAGAAGAAGAAGAAAAAATGAAAGATCTACTCCAATGTACTTAGTAACCGGGAGTCTTCATCTAAAAATGTCGACTTTCGCGTCAGACGGTACTTGAATAAAGAGTAGACAAATAAAGTGAAATGTTGAGTAACACGGGATCTTCATCTAAAAATGTCGATCTTCTCGTCAAAAGGCATTTTCACAATTTAAATATATGTTTGATATGAATTATGAATAAATCCCTCTTTTAAAGATGATCAGGGGTTTAGGAAGCATTTTATTGGCTATATGATTCACCTTGGTTGTGAAATTGGGCAAGGAATGAGGAATTGAATTGAGCTACTTGAATTTATGGTATGATTACTCTCATTTACTTGATATTATAAGTACTTGTGGTTTATTGGATAATTGCAAAATGGTTATCTACTTTGTTTTGAGGAAATGAAATTAAGGTGCACAAACACTTTAATCATTGTTGGTTTGTATTTCTTCTTACATGAGGACAAGCAATGGTTCAAGTATGGGGGAGTTTGATAAGTCAATATTTTACATATTTTTAGTAAGAGTAATTAGGTAGTTTTTGTGTGTTTTTGGCAGTTTAATGGCTAATGAACTAGGGTTTCTATTGAAATTCTACATGTCGTGGTTTAAATAGAAAAATGCATTTTTGTGGATTAATGTGATGAAATCTTCATGTTTTTGTAGGATTGCTTGTTCAGTTATCAAATGAGATGAAAATGTGGATAATTGCCAAGAAGCTTGGAAGAAAAGTTGGAAAATGAAAATTGCAATTCAATCAACGAGGAATCAAAGGATAAAAGTCGGAGCAATTAAAGCCAATTTCCGCGACAAAAGCTCAGAATTTGCAAGTTTCAAGGAGTCAGAGGCAAAATGCGAACCAACAAGTGGAAGAAATGATTAGCTCAAGAATCCTCTCACGGCAGGGTAGCTGATCCATGATGTGATCCCAGCCTCTACCTCAGGATCCTAAGTGACCTGCAAGTTGTAAAAGCTGAATTCCATTTCACTTGAGCTCAATTTGCAAAAGAAGTTCAATGAAGGCTGTGTGAAGTTGAAGAAATAACTCATTGCTAATTCAAAACACAATTTGCTTCAACATTACAACTCATTTGGGATGAAAATTCAAAGGATTCAAATGCATGAAGACAAAGAGATTTAAGAAGCCATTTTCCTTGACTTTTGAAGGCCAATTTGTCTTGTATTCACATGACATAATCTTGGATGCATATGGTTGAAATCTTCTATAAATAGGGCCTTTTGTATCCCATTCAAAAAAAAACATATACCATTCCATTCCATAAAAATTCCAAAAGACTAGAGAATATCTCTAGTTCATTAGATTAGTTCTAGTTCTTAGTTTGTAGTTTCTAAAGAGAGTAAAAGTGAAAGTTGTGAGGAATCTTGCACTTTGCATTTGGGAGATCAACTTGTGAAGAAATTTATTGATTCAATTCAAGAAATTGAATAAGATTCCTTCTTCCTTTACTTGTCTCTTGTGCTTTAATTTCATGGCTTTGTGCAAGTATGTTCTATGCTTAAATGTTCTTAATATGATGTCTAGCTAAGCCTCTTTAATCCTAGAGTTAGGATGAACTTGTTTTAGTTGTGATTATGAAGTAGTTGAGTGATTTATGTCCTCCATGATTTTGTTAGTTTAAGACTTGTGCTTATGCAATATGGTTGATTAGCTACCAACTATAGTTGATTTGATGTTGATGTGTAATGAGAAACTTGCCTTCAACAAGATTTAAGTTCTTAAACACTAACTTATGTTCTCACGAAAGTAGTGAATATAGTTGGTTGGTTTTGGTTTTATACTATAACTTCATTGAGCTTGTTTAACTTGTTTCTCTCTTTTCTCTATGAAAATAGGTCAAGGAAGATTCCAAGAAGTTAAGGAATTAGCGAAAGCAATTCCGAGTGACTAGTTCATCTTAAACAAGAACTTGCACTACACATGACCATTCGCGAAAGTGGTGGCATAAAAGGAAGTTATACCTTAGCGAATCATTGGAGAAAGGACTTAATAAACTTGACTAACTTCTAATCTTAACAACAAGAATTCCAAAACTCTAGGATTCCTCCAATTTGATCTTAAAACTCTCTCTAACCTAATTCTCTAATTTCTTTACTTGCTTTCTTATTTCTTGTCCCACCAATTGGATGTCTTTGACACCTAACGGTTGGTTTTAATTGCTTTATCCCTCTTCCTAGGTGGGTTTCGCCTTCTCCTTTATCTAGCTTTCCTTACTTTATTAGCCTTTCTATAATTGTCTATCTAGATAATGAAGCAAGTGATTAAATTTTAGTGTTTGCAAAACCATAGTTCCTCGTGGGATCGACACCTATATTTCCCTATACTCAATAAACGATCCGTCTACTTGCGGTGATATAGGGTTATAAAGGTTTTTTTTTTAAATTTGTGGAATAAAGAAAAATCCTATCAGATATAACCCTAAAATAGATCAACATAACTTACAGCCCAACATCCATCAGGGTTCAATCCACAGACCCTTACCACAATAATTCAAAGGAAATTTTAAACACTGTCATCAACATCATAATAAATTCAAAATACATCAATCATTCAAAAGATTCAACTGGCTTGTACTCCCTCAGCACTCATCTCAATACCTGGAAATCCTGGGAAGGAAAAATATATGGGGTGAGTTTCTAAGATGAGAGTCCGAAACACATAGCAATTAAGCACATAGACATAACAAACTTTTGTAAAACATTAATGTCCATATTGGACCAGTTTTCGAGTACGGTAAAGTTTCCAATTAAGGAAAGTTGTAAACAGTAGTTTCTTTTCCAAATATCAGGTTTCAAAACAGTAACCATCATGGTGCTCATTGAGCTAATCAATCAAGAACAGTCACAGTAACAATGGATTGGTACGGCTCTAGAGGTGGCCAGGTCGAATGTGGCATAGCCAGCCAATCAAATAATCAACGATGCCATGTAACAATCTTGGGAGGAGAAAGCAGTCTGCAGAGGATTACTCTGGTCATTTTCATTCTCCAACCCTTTCACCCAACCGGATCTGAAAACCAAACAAGCAAGAGGTGGTGTACACTCGAGGTAACCTTTAATAGGACCAAGGGTTCATCGACATACCCGACCAAGCCTACTGGACCGGAATAGGCCGACTAGCCTCAGGGTTTGGGATCCCTACCACCATACGGTCATGCACCTGATTAACATGCACGGGCACAAAATACGGTGGTTTAGTTTACCATTTTTTATAGGTGAGGACAACCACATCATTTCAACCTCGAGCCCTGGGAGAGGTGCACCAGACTTTAGGGCAGGGACCTTGAAAAGGCCACCTCTTCACCTCACGACCTCGAAAGAAAGCGAGTTTTCTTGTTTTAAAACAAAACATACTAAACCACAAACACGTTGAATCAAGTTAAGCAATAAACTTATTTTACATGAAACCCTAGTTTCAATCAATCAATGTAGTAGCGAGATATCATACAATAACAAGTAATACCTAGCAACAAGAATCAATTAGCAACAAATGAGAACGCCACCTTAGTTGGTCAAGGTTGAGTAAATGAGTCGAAGTCCCTGGTCTCCAAAATCCTCGTTTGTATCACCAACGGGTCTTGAGGTACATAATTATTATATCAACTTTTAATTATTAAAAATCAATTTTGACCAATTCACTTCTTTTATGAAAACAAGAGTGTATTTTGATTCATCTAACGAGTTGATAGAGTGATAAAAAGTGGTTCAATTTTGAGAACATAGGTCTTGTTTAGTTAGGTCAAAATGCATGAGTTTCGAAAATTGGCAAAATTAGGGTTGGAAAATTTTACTAATGATGTTTAAAATTTCATCATTAGCACAAAATTGGTTAAACGGCTTTGGTTTTAAATAATTTGAATTTCGTTTTACATTTTGGGTCTCTTTGAGGCATAATACTTCCGATGTTAAAACAAGGTTTGTGAGTGAAATATGAATTTATAAAATCCATGTTTTGTCAAATGACATAGTAATAAATAAAGTTTGTACGGTTGTTTTGTATAGAAAACTAATTTACCGTGGTTTCTTGTGAAGTTCAAATCGGAGTTAAACTTGCACAAATTGTGTGATTTTGGCACTATCTCGAAACTACTTTTGCGACACTTTCGATTTGGAGTAGTAGTATAAAGATACAAACATTTTGTTTTGATCCCCTTTTTCACCGATTTCCGAAAATGTAGCTTTGGACAACTTGGTGATCTTTTTATTATTTGACTATGATTAGGGCCTGACTTGGGTTCCAAAATTCTCAACATCAAGTTATCATCAATCCGAAATCACACACCAAAACATACATGCAACATTAGGAAATCAAGCGTTAATCAAAATAGTTTTTGCGTTTATCAACTTAAAAATCCAGCTTATGGCCCTAGTGATTTAGGTTCATCAACGTTCATGAAAAGGTTAGAAAATGTAAGGCAGCTCTAAATAGGCTGCCAAGCAGTATTCAACACCATGCGTTCAAGCGAATGACTTCAAGAGTTTTGCCATAAGCATTATTTCCAGCATAGGTACTCACAAGCTTCAAGAGTTGAAAGCATCAACATGCATGATTATTTTAGCAAAATCCACCAAGATGAGTCTCATAAATTTCATTGCCAAGTCAACACACCAAAATTCAGTTTTTCGTCAAGCCAAGACCGAGGCAAATAAAGTTCAAAAATTCGGTTCCAAGACTCCTAATCACACACAACTTCAATCATCATCATTCAAGAATTCATTGAGTAGTACAAGTGATCACTCAATCATTTCCAAGGATCATGCATGCAAGGAATAAAATGAAACCATCATTAAGAGGTTGGGTAGCCTAGAAGAGAACTCAAGAAAGATGCTTCTCATTGGTCAATAAAATTTTCCAGAAATGATTAAAAGATTGCATGCAAGTTATGGCAAAATTTTAAAAAAAAAATTCAACTTTCATATGCATGGTCCATTTAGAGCATCTAGATGGCAGTCCTCAATGTCCGATAATATTTCTAGCAATCTAATGAGGTAATGGATGTAAGCAGAATTTAAGTCTATCAAACATGCATGGCAGTTTTAAGAACAACACATATATATATATATATATATATATTTCTTTGAAGAAAAGAAAAAAAATGTATAGAAACCCTTACCTCCAACCGGTTTCAAGAACAAAGGTATAAAATGCTTTGGAGCTAGTGAAGCCCAATGTCCAGCCTCCTTTTTTTTGAGCAAGAAATGGGATGAACAAGATGGCTCGATTTAAACCTGTTTTCCAGCTCCAAGAAATGAAATAAACTGAGGAAAGTGATTTCAGCTAACTAGGAAATTTTCAAGGAAAGAAAAAGAGACTAGGGCTTTCCTTCTTACGAAATCGGTTGGAAGATGATCACCTATCTTCCAGAAATTTGTTGCTTGTTTCCCTAGGTTTTAGTTTCGCCAAGATGGGTTCTTATGCTAAAGCTGATTAACTATGAAAAGCAAGGAGATGTAGGGATGGTGGGAAGAGTTTCTTGGTTGAAACTTGAGAAAATTTCTGGAGAGAAGGGAGAGAAAAGAGGAGACCGGGCAAAATGGAGAAAGTATTGCTGAATGAAGGTGGAATGTTTGAGAGGATTTCTGGTGAAGGTTTGACTAAGCATAAGAGGAAATACAGCTGGTTGCTTGTTCAAATGAGCAACCTTGGCTGACTGGGTGCAAGTGTCATGATTCTTTCATGCATTAGGTAGAAAGGAGGTGGATTATCATTGTCCTTCGGGTGATGAAATCTGAAAAAAGTTTCTTAGCGGTTTGGAGGAAGAAAGAAGCATGCTTGCTGCCAACTTTTCAGCCCAAGCTTGACAAGTGGCAGCCATTGAATGAGGATGGCTGATTTGCTGAAATATTTTGGGGTAATATCCCGAAATTGAATTGAGGAAATCTGGGTTCAATTTGCTAGAATTGGTCCGTTTTAGCTGAAATAAATTGGTTCCATTCGGATCATGTTGGTTAAAATTGATGGAAGTGAAACCGGTTGAAATTGAAAGAAGAAAAAAAACATCTAGGGTTTGGTGTACATGATGGTGATGGTTTCAAAATGATTCGTTTTGAGTATGGTGAACCCAAATTTTATTGAAATGATTTCAAATACTTACTTAAGCTTCCCGGCGATCGTTTGGAATCTTTTCGTTGGGTAAAAAAAAAATTTTCATGATCATACACATGCACTAGAAAAATTATCAAAACCATTCACGAGAAGTCTAAACAAGATTTAGGGTTTGTTTACGGCCCTCACAAATACCTTGGTAAATAAATCTATTAAATTATTATTTGATTGAATTTGTTTCATATCAATTTTAGCATTCCTTTGCAAATCATGAGTAGAGAAGAATTTTGGTGAAATATGTTTTGTCTTATCTACTTTAATATATCTTCCTTTCAATTCTATACAGATTGTATTGTTTTCATATAATACAATTGGAGGATATTTTTTCTCAAGTAACAATCCATAATTCTTTTGAATATAATGAGTTATCGATCTTAGTCAAACACATTCTCGATTAGTCTCATGAATTGCTAGTATTTAAGCGTGATTGGAAGAAGTGGTAGCTATTGATTGTTTTGTAGACCTCCAAGAAATTACTGTATCACTATATGTAAATATATAGTCTGTTTGAGAGTTTGCTTTATGTGGGTTAGATAAATAATCAATATTAGTATAACCAAATAATTCATGTCGAGATTTATTCAAATAAAACAAATCAAGGTCAACTGTTCCTTGAAAATAGAAAAAAAGGTGCTTAATACCATTCCAATGTTCTCTTGTTAGAGAGAAACTAAATCTTGCTAACAGATTCACAGTGACTGATATATCTGGACTTGTACAATTAATAAGATACATTAGTACATTATCAAGAAAATGATTTTAAGAAGTACTTTCACCTTATTATATATCTTTTCTTGATTGAATAAAATAATAAGTTGTTGTTGAAAAATCATGAGCCCTGACCAATTAGTGCTAGTCCATTCCCTGAAATGAGTGCGACTCAATCTTGCAATTCTAGTCATGGCTGTGTACATGGATGCAGTCGTGGTAGATTTGTACCTTATAATTATAATGATCATACCCATGGGAAAAAGCAAAATAACCCCCAAAAGTGCGAAGAAAATGATAAGAAAGATGAAGAACAAAAATTTTATGAAGATAAACTACCAATGTGATATGGAATGCCATTGGTCTTGTATCTCTTTGTAGTAGAGCACCTTGTTGAACTCAAGTGTCACCGAAAAGAAAGACAAAAGTGAGGGAAAATTTTTTTGATCAAAAGAATGTTTATGATAATGATGATGCCGATGCTATTATAACACATCTTGATGTTAGCCAATTTCTGACATTACCAAAGTTGCAAAAGATTACATGCCAAATGCCAAATGCCAAGAAAAATATGTTGAAGTGTTCAAAACAGGGGAGCAAAGGATCCATCCTTGGATCGAAAATGGAGACCCATGTATCTAGGTTGTTGATAAAGACAGAAAAATAGAACAAGTATGGATCCATCCTTGAATCCATATTTCGGCTCTATAATTTATAGACCAAGTTGTGGCATTTTCACACAATCTTTTTGACTAATTTTGGTGAAAGATTTCAGTTGGTTTCCACAAAAGGAAGCATGGAAACTTATAGAAGCAATCTTTTGGAATCTCAAGAACAACTTTAGGATCATTGCTTTGGGATTTGAATTTTCTATATATAGATTCCTTCAAGACATTTCTTAAAGTCTTAGAGAGAGGAACAAAAGTCTCATTTAAAAAATGTAGCTTTCATATTGTCCAATTTTACATTAGTATAGTGTAGTTTTAGGTTAGTATAGTGTAGTTTTAGGTTAGTATAGTATACTTCAGATAGTAATGTTTATTCCTCCAATCTTGTATTAGCTCAACAAGGAGGGTAAGAGAGATGAAGATGAAGAAGCTCAAGAGACTCTAGTTGTGACAGCCCCACCTCCCCTAAAGGCTAACCAGGAGGTGTGGGTGCACTTCACCTAACTCTCGCCGGGACTCACTTTGCATGAAAAGATACTAACTTAAGCGAGTAAAACCTCCAATCATGGTAACATTAATATTAAAATGCAGTCTTGTAAATCTTAGAATTACAGTTACCACTCAAAATACTTAAAATCCTCGAATGATTTAATACAATTCCATAATTCTAAAATATACATCACCAAAGAATGTACAAAACATTTCTCAAACTCGAGATAAAGCCAAAAGGACAAGTACCTAGCCCCTATTAGGCTTGCAGATTCTCGCCACTGTTAAGGAAAAACAAGGGAGCAGGGTGAGCTAACTTTAGCTCTGAATTTCCAAAAGGCATGCACATACATAAAGCGAGTAAACCACATAATTAAAACAATTATATATCACAAATACACATGTAGGATCACGGGAGCTCTCGGAGCTCAATCCACAGAACATTTTAAGTAGTCGACACTCAGGTCGACTTTCAATCCAAGTGAGCGACTCTTCATGCCAAACTCAACCACCAAACTCCCCCTCCCAGCAGACCCCGCGCCAAACACTTAAACATTTAAGCACTTAACTACTCAGGGCCACGACCAAGAGAAGTTATATAACACTTTCATCTCACTTCAAATACAAGTATCTGCGTAAATTCACCAACTCTACTTAGAAGGGAGCAATAAAGTATACTCCCTTTAAGTGGCGGTTCAGCAATTTCAAGTTTCAACATAAGCCGCAGTAACAAGTCACATAAGACATTCACGCACTAAGTTAGTAAAATTAAAGCAATAAACATGCATTGGAAACTCACCAGATAAAGTGCGGAGATTGAATCCAAATTTTGGCCAAGTGGTAATCAACACTTCACCCTAAAATAATGAAAAGGCCGAAAAATAAGTTTTCCTAGTTCACTGGCCAAATTTAATTCAAAAGAAAGTAAACTCGATAACTTCCCATTTTGAGCTAAAAACTTTGAAAAATCATAAATTGAGTTATACAAATCAAAATTTCATGAATTTGGTGCCGTTGGAAACCTATTTTAAAGTTATAAAACTTTGTAGAAGGCACCCAGTTAAAATTCTGGGCGAAAACTGCCCAAATTTTCGTTCAACGTAAAGCTACAGTATTGAGACAAGACACATCAGGGCTGGCCAACCAGGCTACTTTGAAAATTCACCATAAATTATAGAAAATTAGTTAGCCTCTGAAATTCATACAAAATATATACTACATAAGGAGTTTCAACAACCACTGACGGAACTCAATTCTAATACTCGAGCATGAAGTTATAACAGTTCAAACAGAGGGGGTTCAAATTTCTGAAATTTCTGGTTTCCAGTTTGACAGGGCATAATTCACAGCTTCGTTTGAGTGGCTAATTGTTAGTAAAAAATTACCAAATTTGGTACACTAATACTTCCATATATGGGCTAAGTTCATACCAGAATTCAATAAAAAATTCGAATGGGAAGGCAGTTTTCTACGTGCCCAAAGTTTGCTCATCAAAACTTCTCAAACCAGGAAAGTTGAATTCCTCTTCTTCTATTCTTTCATAATCAACATATACTAGTACCATTTGACCTAAATTTCGACCCTAAGCTGGTATTAGTCTTCCTTAACCTAACGATGATCAAAAATGGCCACAAATTTTAGCAAAATTATCATGAAATAATCCCATAAAGATTCGGGCAGCATAATGCCCCAATTTTCCAGATTTCCTTATTTCAACTAACCTTCAACTTTACTCAATTCTAGAAGGAATTTGTATGGAGCAATTTAACAGCTTAACCCTCACATTCAAGCCTCACTATCAACTTTTAAACTTGCCAAGATTTGTAGCCACAAAATTAGATGAAAAATAGAAGTTTCTTCCTTATTTTTCTTCCTTCATCAACCGGTTCTTCTTGAGGTTTTTGCCGAAAAGTCCAACAACAATATTCAACTCAAATTTATACAATGCATCAATAATCATGCTAGAACTCTAATTATCAAAAGTGTGGGAGTCCAAGAGCCCACTCATACAACCAAAAATCAAGTAAGACAATTTATTGGAATTAATCATCCAAAATTAAAAACTAACACATGAATCCATTTCACCAACAAATGTCAAGGTTCTAACAACCTCTCAACTTCCCAAACCTATCTACTTAAAAATGGAATTTAAGAGACAAAAGTTCAAGCTCTAGTTTCGTACCTCTTCCAAGAAACAAGCAAAAGTTCACCAAGGAATGCTAGACTAAAGCTTCCAAGTGCACCTACTCCAGCTTCTCCACCAAGTTCAAGCTCAAACAAGGATTAATGGAGGTTGTGAGTGGGTTTTGGAGGGAATTTGAGGGAAGAAAATTGCTGAAAATTTAGGGGAAGAAGGGGACGGAGGGGAGTTCGGGTGAGAGAGGAGGAAGATGAAACAAATTTGAGCAATTTTTTTAAAGAGTAAATGGGAAAAGGAAGACAAGACCACAAGTCTTGTCTTATGCTAAAGTCCAACCTTGAATAGTAACCTTAATTAGCTATTTGGAGGGAAATTTAATTGCCTCATTTGGCTTGAGATTAAGGAGTAAATCTCGATTGGGAGTGGGGAAAGAAAAGATAAATTTTTAGTGAACTGGAGGAAATTGGTTGGAAAGAAAATAGTAGTTTGTTAAAATTCTAGATTTGAAAAGGTTAATCTAATTCTTAATCAAGGTTTCAAAACTCTAATTATAATCACTCATAGTCACCAAATTTCATTTCTAACCTTCGGGTGATCATCCTTACATTCCAATGCCACCTCACTTACTGCGCGAATTTTGCCTCGTAAAACGTGTTTTTTTTTTCACATTTTCGAACTAATTAATACAAAAATGACGAACTTTGATATGGTAAATGAGAAGTCAAAAATTTTCAAGAAAATATGAGGAAAATAAAATTGAGTCACCTCAAAATAAAATAAGTAAATAAATCAATAAATAGTTAAATTTAAATTTCCATTTAAATTTTGCCGAAACATATGCTTAAGAATGACCTTAAAATATTCAAACAAATTAAAGGGCAATATTAGCAATATTTAAAATAATAAATATTTACAATATTAAAAATAAATTTTGGGGCCCTCATATCCTCCCCCCCCTTAATAGAATTTTGTCCTCAAAATTCTCACCTTACTTAGACAAATAACTCTGGATATTTCTTTTGCATTTCATCTTCTACTTCCCAAGTCGCCTCCTTGATGTCATGATTTCTCCATAGGACCTTCACCACAGGGATTTTCTTCGTCCTCAAGTCCTTTACTCCTCGATCGAGTATCTTTAGAGGCTTTTCCTCATAAGAGGCTTTCATCCACCTCAAGCTCATCCAAGCTGCAGACATGACCAAAGATTCTGGGTGATACTTCTTGAGCATCAAACATGAAAGGCGTTGTGTATTTTGACATACTATGGGTAAATTCAATTGATAACACTTTCCCAATCCGTTTGAGAATCTCAAAGGGTCCAAACATATCTTGTTTCAACTTTTTTTCCCTTTCTTGACACACCACTCTTTACTGGTTTAACCCGCAAGAAAACTTTATCACCCACTTCAAATTCCAAATCTTTCCTCCTATTATCCGCGTAACTCTTCTGGCGGCTCTGGGCTGTTAGAAGCCTTTCCCTAACCAATCGCACTTTCTCATATGCCTCCTCAATCCAAGGTATAGCAGTTGGGTTAAGAACCTTTTTCTCACCCACTTCATCCCAATTAATCGGTGATCGACATCTCCTCCCATAAAGTGCCTCGTAAGGTACCATTTGTATTGAGGCATGATAACTATTGTTGTAAGCAAACTCGACCAATGTCATGTACTGACTCCAACCTTCACCAAAATCCATTATACACGATCTTAACATATCCTCCAAGGTCTGAATGGTCCTCTCTGTAAGCCCATCACGAGGATGATAAGCTGTACTTAACTTTAACTTTGTCCCCAAGGTCTCTTGCAACTTCTCCCAAAACCTCGAAACAAACCTAGGGTCTCGGTCGGAAACAATACTTACTGGAATTTCATGCAACCTCACTATTTCATCCAAATATAGTTTGGCCAATTTCTCCAAAGAATACTTCATATTCACTGGTAAAAAGTGAGCAGATTTAGTGAGCCGGTGTACTACTACCCACACAAAGATCGTGTCCCTTTGACTTCTCGGTAGACCAGTGACAAAATCCATTGTAATATATTCCCACTTCCATTCGGGATTTTCCAAAGGTTGCAAAGTCCTAAGGGTTTTGGTGCTTCGCCTTAACCTCGTGACAAGTAAGACATGTTTGCACAAACTTGGCCACATCTTTCTTCAAACCGTCCCACCAGTACAATCTTTTCAAATCTTGGTACATCTTATTACTCCCAAGATGGATCGTATACTTGGACCGGTGTGCCTTTTCCAAAATCTCTTTCTTCAATACCTCTTCATTAGGCACCACTATCCTTTCTCGGAACCTCAATACTCCTTCGGGCCCTACTTTAAAGTCTTGGGTTTCCCCTTTTTGTACTTTCTCCAAAATTTTCTACCGAGGGATCTCTTTGATCAGTTTCCTTAATCCGCTTCCAACAACGGAGACCTTAGTTCCACATTCCCAAAAATGACCCTTTTTGTCTCCAAACAAGGTTTCCATTCGCTCACTTGTTCTAACATTTCCCATTCTTTCACTATAACCCGCTTATTTGAGCCTTGGGCTTAATGCATCTACAACATTTGCTTTCCCAGAGTGGTGGTTTATTGAACAATCATAATCCTCTAGGAATTCTACCCATCTCCTTTGCCTCAAATTCAATTCTTTCTGGGAGAATAAATATTTCAAACTCTTGTGATCCATTGGATACCTCAAAAGTCACCCGTATAAATAGGTGCCTCCACTTCTTCAAGGCAAAGATCACCGCTAATTCTAGGTCATGAGTTGGGTAGTTACGTTCATGAGGTTTCAGCTTCCTAGAAGCATAAACTATAACCTTCCCATTTTGCATTAACACGCATCCCAATCCATCCTTAGAAGCATCTGAGTACACCACAAATCCTTTTTACCATCGGTAGAGTCAAACCTGAGCTTGGTCAACCGCTTTCTTCAACTCTACAAACCTTTCTTCACACTTAGGACTCAAATAAACTTCCCATGTTTCTTAGTCAAGTCATTAAAGGCCCAGTGATTCTCGAGAATCCTGTATGAACCGTCGATAGTATCCGGCCAACCCTAAGAAACTTCTAACCTCCTCGGTTCCCTGAGGTCTTTTCTGGTGGGATGTCTACTTTAGCCGGGATCCACAGATTCCTTCTTGGAAATTCTATGCCCTAGAAAGGATACCTCCTCCAACCAGAATTCACACTTACTGAACTTGGCAAACAGTTTGTGCTCTCGAAGGGTTTGTAACACTATCCTCAGGTGTAACACTATCCTCAGGTGTTCGGCGTGATCCTTTTGGGACTTAGAACACACTAGAATATCATCAATGAAAATCACAACAAATCGATCCAAATAGGGCTTAAATACTCGTTGCATCAAATCCATAAATGCGGCTGGAGCATTAGTTAGCCCAAAGGGCATTACTACAAACTCAAAGTGCCCGTACCTTGAATTAAAAGCCGTCTTCGTACATCTTCCTTCTAATCCTCAGCTGGTAGTATCCCCACCTCGAGATTCAACTTAGAAACACCGATCCTTGCAACCCATCAAATGGCTCATCGATGAGTGGTAAGGGATACTTGTTCTTAATGGTCACATCGTTCAAACCCCGATAGTCTTTACACAATCTCAGACTACCGTCTTTCTTTTTAACAAGCAGGCGGCTCCCCACCAGAATCACTTTTCTAATGAATCCCTTCCAAGGTCTTGTAGTCAGTAACTTCAATTCTTTGAGCTCGACCGGAGCTATCCTATAAGGGGTCTTAGAAATTGGCGCCGTTGCAGGCACCAAATCAATCTTAAACTCTATTACCCGCTCAAGAGGCAAAGACTCCAACTCCACAGGAAATACATCGGGGAACTCCCTAACAATCGATACATCCTACAATTTCACCTTATCATTCAGAGGGTTTATGAGAGGGAAAGCCAAGTACACCCTTGACCCTTTTCTGAAGTTTTCTAGCCCTAAGCCCAAATAAGAGTCATGAAGCTAACCTTCCCTTAACATCCAATCTCGAGTCGCTTCCTGTGAATACAAAATTCCACTACCTTCAATCTACAGTCCACTTTGGCATGATGTTTGGCCAAACAATCCATTCCACAATCACATCGTACCCCTTAATATCCAAACTCACCAAATCAACGATTAATTTTCTCTCTCCAACCCACATTTCACGGTCTTTATACACCAGACTAGTAAGTAAACTTTTATCCCCCGTTGGTGTTCTAACCTCAAGGTCATATGGTAACCTAATAGCTTTTATATCCACACCACAGCTAAATGCAGGATTGACAAATGAATGCGATGCACCAGGATCTATTAAAACTCTAGCTAAGCGATGGAAGATGGAATGGTACCTTCACCACTCTACCGAAGTGGTAATCGCTTCATGATCCGTGGCATAAACTCGAAATGCACTCTTGTCCCATTCCCCACCACACTAGCTTGACTCCGTTCTTGACCTGCAGGGGTCCACCTCGCCTCGGGTTGGGGGCGGATATCTGGTGTTTGAGCTACCACACCTCAAACACTTTCCTTGTTTCTTCCAACATTCATTGGTGGTGTGATTTGGCTTCCCTGTAAACCACAAGTAAGACTGGTGTTCGGGTCAGGCTCCATTGTGGAGCACTGACTGGCCAGCCCTCTACCACATAATCAGTCTCGAGATGCCCTCCTCGTGAAAAGTCCCTCTAGAAACTCATGAGGCACTTGCTCCACCGAACCTCTCCCAAACTTAGAAGGTGGAGCACTTACTTCCATAGGGCCCCCACCACCTGGAGGGCGCTTCTCTTTGTAGCATGAAAGCTCTTCAATTGAGCTTTGGTCTTAATCCTGAGCTTTTTCAATAGCCTCACTAAAACTATTGATCCTGGCCACCGCTAGCCCTCCGACCTCCAAATTCAACCCTGGACAAAACGCCCTAATTCTCCTTTACCCAGAGCCACCATTTCTGAGCAAATCTCGATAACTTGGTGGCTCCATGTCATAACCAAGGACGCTAAGAAGGCGGCACTTAATGAAGTCATTCTCTCTCTTTTCTTGAACCAAAGGAGGAAGAAACTTTGCATGGAACTCCCTAGTGAAGTTCTCCCAGGTTCGGGGAATCTGGTCCTGGTCTCACTTTGACCTGATCATGTTCCACCATGATCAAGCCGGTCCTCAAACCTGAAGCGGCAAAGATACCCACCTCTCCTCGGTATCATCTGTGAAAATCAATATATAAGTGATGCGATCCAGCCAACTTTCAGCGGCCTCCGGATCGGGTTCCCCGAAAAACTTAGGCGGGGCAAATTTCTGAAAACGCTCTAGGGCCCTATCGTCACCATCCTCAAGACCCCCAGGCTATTGAACTGGATCTCGACCTTGTTGGTCCACTAGGCGAGCCAAAATACCCGTCATTTGGTTTATGGCAGTTCCCACTTGTTCACCAAAATCCGTCCCTTGACCTTGACCTTGGCCTTGACGTTGACCTTGGTCAACTGCCGATGCCCGGTCATCACCCATATTTAGGGGTTGTCTCCTTCCACACCGGGGTTGTCTCCTTCCATGCCCTTGTCCTTGACCCCTAGCTTGACCTCTGCCTTGGCTACCATTCATGATCTTCATGGTAGGTAAATACAAAATAAATAAGAAAGTAAAATGGAGAAAATAAGAATTCTACAAATTAAGATAAATAAGATAAAAAGGGAAAAATTATTTTCGAATAACACGAATTACAAGTAAACAATTAAACAAATCAAATTATGGAACAACAAGAGAATTTTCTAAAATTAACCAAATTTGCATTCTATATATAATCCGAGGGAAGTACAAGTGATACAAAGGGCATGTTTACTACAAGAGTACACAAAAATTTGCCCTCTGGAACCACCATTTCACTACACAAAATAAAATAGGTGAAAGCAGTAGTAAACATGCACCCACAGTGGACGTAGAATCTTTCTAGTAATTCTTCCCACAAAAGGGTCAACAAAATCCTAAAACTCTAGTACTACTACCCTAGTCCTCAGCCAGACCACTGGGAGGGATCTCCCGACGGGTCTTCCTCCCTCGCTCGACCTCCTCGGGCGGGGTCGCCCTCCATCAAGATGTCCTCATAGGCTCCCTCCTCCCAGGAATCTCTCCCTGACTCCTATCAAGCAAAGCTTGCATTGCTTTATTGGTGCATCCTCCAAAATAGTGATGTCGCTCATCCTCGCAGTCCACTCATGAACCTCATCAAACATCCCATCAAGTCGGACGTCTGAACCTCTGGACCGATCAATGAGCAACCTAGTCCTATCACGCCTCATCAATCCTGGACCTCTAGTAGCTCGGACTGAGCCTCTAACCTCAATCCAGCCCTGACGGTAATTCATGACATTCGTCGCAGCTGCTACCTCCTCCCTCAAGATCCCCATTGGCATCGAAAGCAACCTCGACGCCATCATCACTTGGAGAGCACCACGCGATTAGGGTAAGAGTATCTCCTCACATGCGCACTCAGTCCCCCCCCCCAGGAGGTAAGCAGTTCGGTCCCATCATCCCCGCCACTCTATATCAACGGGCCTACAGCATTGGCGTTGCTGCCACAGTATCCTGTCTGCTAGCTCCCAAACACCACTCACCGCCATACCTACAAACAATCCAGAACTTAAGTTAGAAATTTTAAAATTTCAACTTTACTAAAATATCAAACTTAAAGTACAAGAAACCATTCTAAAAAGAACTTTTTAACATTTTCCCTTTTTGATCCTCTAACCTAAGCTCGGGATATCACCGGACCTTTGTGCCCTGTGGCACCTCCCCCTAAGGCTAACCCAGGGGGTTGCCCGCCTAACTCCTCGCCAGACTCACGCATGAAAAGATACTAACTTAAACGAGTAAAACCCAATCATAGTGTAACATTAATATTAAAATTGTACAAGATCACAAATCTTAGAATTACAGCTACTCCACCAAAATACTTAAAAAGGAAAATTGCATCTATCCCCGACATAACCCAGAGATGAAAAAATTTTGTCCCTCACCCTATATAAAATGTGCTCTTTTAGTCCCCAACATAGTAATTTCACTCAAATGTAATACTCCCATGCATTTCCAGGCCTCTTTTAGCCGGAACAAGGCATGGACCATCAGCGTCTAATAAGTGGGGTAAATCACTGGGAAATAACTCATCGATTCACCCAAATGTGAGGGACCGATTTCTTTCTCCTCTCACCTTCTCCATCCCGCCCTAATTTTCCTAATTTCCCAAAGCTCTAATTCAACCCTAAACCCTCCAATTGAACTAATACCCTTAATTCACTAGGCAAGAATCACCATCATAAGTATATCATACACATGCTTTTCTCTTGTCAACCCTATTATGAATTAGGAAATATGAAGTTAGACACAATTATCAATAAATTTTCTGTTCATACTCTTTCAATAAATATACGATTATTCTTAGCTAGGGTATCCAAATAATTCTCCAAACATTGACAGAATTCTATGCAACTAATTGTAGGATTTGTTTATAGGAGAGTGCACCACCACCACCACTATGGAATGGGCAATGGCCGAAGCTTCTTCACAATCCGGATAAAATGGCAAGGGCAAAGCAAGAATTAATTGAAAAATTGGTTCCGGGTCCAGCTCAAGGAGCAAGAGACATCCCGCAACTCCATATTTAGATGGTCATAAAAGAAACCATGAGGTTTCACCCCACAAAGACCCATTTACGTGAGCCGAGACAGATGTAGAGCTTTGTGGTTATATCATTCCAAAACATACTCAAGTTTTTGTGAACACATGGTCAATGACAAAGGACACGACCCTCACCGGAAAGCCCACCATGTTTCGCCGGAAGGTTTCTGAATTCGATATAGACTCGTGAGGCGTGTGGATTTATCCTTCATCCCTTTACCGGATAGCGAATCCTTGCCTTGAGTGAGAATGGTGAACTTATTGTTGGCTACTCTAGTTCATAATTTTGATTGAAGCTCCCAATGGTATGACACCAAGAAAATGGACATGAAAGATAAGTTCGGATCATGCTTCGAAAAGGTCACTTGCTGCCATTCCTGCAATTGGAGGGTTTAGGGTTGAATTAGAGGTTTGGGAAATTAGGAAAATTAGGGCAGGGATGGAGAAGGTAGAGGAGAAAGAAATTGTCCCTCACATTTGGGTAAAACAGATGAGTTATTTCCAGATTTACCCCTACTTATTAAGCACGTGATGGGTCCATGCCTTGTTCCCTAAGAGGTCTGAAATGCACCTGAGGATTACATTTGAGCGAAATTACTATGTTGGGGACTAAAAGAGCACATTTTATATGTGAGGGACTAAATTTTTTCATCTCAGATATGTCAGGGACGAATGGTGCAATTTTCCCTACTTAAAATCCTCGAGCCAGATTTTAATACAATTCCATAATTCTAAAATATACATCACCAAAAGAATATACAAAACATTTCTCCAAACTCGAGATAAAAGCCAAAAGGACAAGTACTAGCCCTATTTAGGCTTCTAGATTCTCGTCACCTGTTAAGGAAAAACAAAGGGGAACGGGGGTGAGTTAAAGCTCGTGAATTTCCAAAAAGGCATGCACATACATAAAGCGAAGTAAACCACATAATTAAAACAATTTTATATCACAAATACACACATGTAGGATAATGGAGCACTCTGGAGCTCAATCCACGCTCACGAACATTTTAAGTAGTCGACCTTCACTTCGTTGACTTTCAATCCAAGTAGATGACTCTTCACGCCAAACTCCAACCACCAAACCTCCCCTACCGTAAATACTTAAACATTTAAGCACTTAACTACTCAAGGACGTCAAAGTAGTTATATAACACTTTTCATCTCCACTTCGAAATACAAGCACACGTATAAATTCACCAACTCTACTTAGAAGGGAGCAATAAAGTATACTCCCCTTTAAGTGAGCGGTTCAGCAATTTCAAGTTTCAACATAAGCACGTAACAAGTCACATAACACATTCACGCACTAAGTTTGTAAATTAAAGCAATAAACATGCATTGGAAACTCACCGATAAAGTGCGGGTCGGAATCCAAATTTTGGCCAAGTGGCAAATCAACACATCACCCTAAAATAATGAAAAGAGACCGAAAATAAGTTTTCCTAGTTCACTGGCCAAATTTAATTCAAAAGAAAGTAAACTCGATAACTTCCCATTTTGAGCTGAAAACTTTGAAAAATCATAACTTGAGTTATACAAATCAAAATTTCATGAATTTGGTGCCATTGGAAACCTATTTTAAAGTTATAAAACTTTGTAGAAGGCACCTAGTTAAAATTCTGGGCGAAAACTGCCCAGATTTTCGTTCAACGTAAAGCTACAGTATTGAGACAGGACACATCAGGCTGGCCAACCAGGCTACTTTGAAAATTCACCATAAATTACAGAAAATTAGTTAGCCTATGAAATTCATAAAAAATATAGTACTACATAAGGAGTTTCAACAGCCACTGACAGAACTCAATTCCAACACTCGAGCATGAAGTTATAACAGTTCAAACAGAGGGGGTTCAAATTTCTGAAATTTCTGGTTTCCAGTTTGACAGGGCATAATTCACAGCTTCGTTTGAGTGGCTAATTCTTAGTCAAAAATTACCAAATTTGGTACACTAATACTTACATATATAGGCTAAGTTCGTACCAGAATTGAACCAAAAATTCGATTGGGAAGGTAGTTTTCTACGTGCTCAAAGTTTGCTCTTCGAAACTTCTCAAACCAGGAAAGTTGAATTCCTCTTCTTCTATTCTTTCATAATCAACATATACTAGTACCATTTGACCTAAATTTCGACCCTAAGCTGGTATTAGTCTTCCTTAACCTAACAATGATAAAAAATGGTCACAACTTTTTGTAAAATTATCACGAAATAATCCCATAAAGATTCGGGCAGCATAATGCCCCAATTTTCCAGATTTCCTTATTTCAACTAACCTTCAACTTTACTCAATTCTTGAAGGAATTTGTATGGGGCAATTTAACAGCTTAACCCTCACATTCAAGCCTCACTATCAACTTTTAAACTTGCCAAGATTTGCAGCCACAAAATTAGATGAAAAACAGAAATTTCTTCCTTATTTTTCTTCCTTCATCAACCGGTTCTTCTTGAGGTTTTTGCCCAAAAGTCCAACAACAATATTCAACTCAAATTCATAAAATGCATCAATAATCATGCTAGAACTCTAATTATCACAAGTGTGGGAGTCCAAGAGCCCACTCATACAACCAAAAATCAAGTAAGACAATTTATTGGAATTAATCATCCAAAATTAAAAACTAACACATGAATCCATTTCACCAACAAATGCCATGGTTCTAACAACCTCTCAACTTCCCAAAACTATCATCATGCTTAAAAATGGAATTTAAGTGACCAAAGTTCAAGCTCTAGCTTCATACCTCTTCCAAGAAACAAGCAAAAGTTCACCAAGGAATGCTAGACTAAAGCTTCCAAGTGCACCTACTCCAAGCTTCTCCACCAAGTTCAAGTTCAAGCAAGGATTAATGGAGGTTGTGAGTGGGTTTTGGAGGGAATTTGAGGGAAGAAAATTGCTGAAAATTTAGGGGAAGAAGGGAAGGGGAGTTCGGGTGAGAGAGGGAGGAAGATGAAGCAAATTTGAGCAATTTTTTTTAAAGAGTAAATGGGAAAAGGAAGACAAGACACAAGTCTTGTCGTATGCCCCAAAAGTCCAACCTTGAATAGTAACCTTAATTAGCTATTTGGAGGGAAATTTAATTGCTTCATTTGGCTTGAGATTAAGGAGTAAATCTCGATTGGGAATGGGGAAAGAAAAGAAAAATTTTTAGTGAACTGGAGGAAATTGGTTGGAAAGAAAATAGTAGTTAGTTAAAATTCTAGATTTGAAAAGGTTAATCTAATTCTTAATAAAGGTTTCAAAACTCTAATTATAATCACTCATAGTCACCAAATTTCATTTCTAACCTTCGGGTGATCATCCTTACATTCCAATGCCACCTCACTCACTGCGCGAATTTTGCCTCGTAAAATGTATTTTTTTTCACATTTTTGAACTAATTAATACAAAAATGACGAACTTTGATATGGTAAATGAGAAGTCAAAAATTTTCAAGAAAATATGAGGAAAATAAAATTGAGTCACCTCAAAATAAAATAAGTAAATAAATCAATAAATAGTTAAATTTAAATTTCCATTTAAATTTTGCCGAAACATATGCTTAAGAATGACCTTAAAATATTCAAACAAATTAAAGGGCAATATTAGTAATATTTAAAATAATAAATATTTACAATATTAAAAATAAATTTTGGGGTTCTCACACTAGTGATAAAAGTTTTCCTCCTTCCACCCTTTTATCTTTGTATTGAACTCTAAATTTTGTTAATGCAATTTTTGGATTTTATGTTTGTAATGTCATTTTAAATTTATGCACCGAGTTTTGGTTGAATTTTCTATGATTGTTTTGTGTTCATTTCTTAGATAATTGAAACTATTATCTTGAGCAAGTTATTTGGTACTTTTACTTATCTAATCATGATCGACTGGCAAATGATTGTGATCATCCTAAGGTATTATATTTGCAATGAGAACTGAAATTTGACACTAGTTTATGGAAGTACTAAACCTAGAGAGTATACTCACGTGAGTAGAAGTGCAATGTTGTGCCTTTTTTGGCTTTGTTCAATGTAATTTCATTGAAGGAAATGAACAAATAGCTTGTTTCATAATCACAAGAGTAGATATGGATTAGTAGTAGATATATATATTTTTTAAATGGCAAACCTCATACATAAGGGTGGGATGCTAACCCGTTATTTTATTAAGAAATTAAAGTTCAAAATTAAAAAGAGCACGAGGATGGTGGAGCTTGACATCGGAATAACATAAAGACAGAAATTAAATTAGGCATACTACTCCCTTGCAATAAACCTTAAACTCTTCTAACTTGAAAATTGCAAATGCCTAACCGATCCATAGGAACACAACCTCTAAATAACTTGGGAAGGGAGTACAACGAATTGAAAATTACTAAAGAATTGGAAGATAATGAAAACACTGCCAAGGAATCAACTACTGTGCTAGCCTCACGAAAACAATGAACAATGGAATGGATCGAATGGTAGAAAGAGTGAATACGCTTGATAATTGAGCTAATGGATGGAGGGCTAGCATAATTGGATAGCAAAATACCCCATAAAACCTTCGAATCCACCTCTATCACAATGTTCGACATACCATTGATAGAGCAAATCTATAAACCCAAACATACTACCCTTGCCTCCGCTTGCACTGCTGTCATACGTAAAAAATTCTAAGAAAACAAGTAGGAAATCACCATTAGAATCCCTGACCATGCCACCACCATTTGGACCTGATTTCCCTTAGGCATCTCAATATTCAATTTAAATAAACCAGAATCTACACTTCCTGACCATCAGATTTGAAAACTTGTGGACCAAACAAACAATTTACTAATGAGCACACACCAGGTTACCACTCCTGAAAATTCAACCCCGAACTTGGCCTTCAAAAGTAAAACAAGTTCACTAGTAATTTTGAAACAAAGAGAAGCAATCTCCCAACTCAACCCCTCATAAACAACTTTATTCTGAGAACACCGGATAAAACAGAAAATAATAGATCGAGTAACTTTAAACGGCCACTCCAACTTCAGATTATAGCTCTTAATGACCACCAAGAAATTAATGTCCCCCTTACTGGATAATCGGACTTAAAATACCAAGAGGGGATTCAAAATAATGCCAAACCTCATTAGGCAATTGACTAGTTGAAAAGAGATGACCCACTGATTAAACATCAGGAAAGTGGCAATAAACACACCTCGACGGCCCATGAATATTATATTTAAAAAGAGATTGATGAGCAGGTAACTGAGAGCCCAATAACCTCCACATGAAAAATGATATCTGATAGGCAAACCATTTTGCCAGATCAAAGAGTAAACCCGAGAAGACACACCTGCATTATCCAAAAAAAAGGCATAGTAGATCTCACTTCAAAATTCCCAGATGTTGAAAGTGTCCAGACCAATGAATTCGCCTCTTGACTAGCAATGAAAAAAATCTCTCGGGCCTTTTCTCTGACTTCAGGAGGAGTAATTAATTGAAGCAACGACATATCCCATCTATGATCAACCCAAAAATAAAAACCTGTAGCATTTGAAGATGTGACAGCCTCACTTCTCCCTAGGGCGTACCCTAAGGCATTAGTGGACCGCCTGCCTAACTCTCACCAGGACTCACTCACACAAAGATTACCAATATACCAAACTAAAATTCCAATCACAAATCTAAACCAAACAACAGCTTACAAATACCTTACTCCAGTCTTACAATCCCAAAATTACATAAAGTACTTAAACAAACATTCAAATTCTCATAATACAAAACCTTCAAATTCATAATTCTAATCTGTCATTCCAAATACAAAAGTTAACCCTAAGTCTAATAGTTGGCTCCTTCACTTGGGTTCTCAGTCCCTATTAAGGAAAACAAATTAGAAAGAATGAGCTAAAAGCCCAGTGAGTTCCAAAAACATGCAAAGCACATAGCACATACGATTATTTACTTCAAATTCGGATTTAGTAATAAACACATAAGGAAAGCAAGTAATATTAAAAAGGGAGGATACAGGGGCTCTCAGGAGCCAAGATCCACGAAGTTCGATCGTGTTCCGAGTAGTTGATACTCCGTCAACTTTCACAGCTGTAACCATGTAGACCTTCACTTACACCTTACTCCACCTAACCCCCGTCGGGCCCGTCTCCAAGCACATCACATCACATCATATCACATAATTTGTTTACTGTCCTTTTCCGAGATGAGTCCATATGCCAAGTCTCAAGCACATTTCACATCACATCACATAATTAACCCTATGGCTTGTCCTTTTCTCCTTGGCCTAGGCCTAGCCTATAGTTCGAGTCGAACGACTTGCCGATAGGCCTTGGAAATTCCCAAAATTTTACACACACACACACAGAATTCACATCAAATGCCCTTAAATCACATCAAAATATTCTTATAACTTTTTTCGTTCAAATAGAGGTAAGCGCGATAAAGTACACATCACCCCACTTGAAGGTTTAAAAATCCAATTTCACATCAAATTGCTTAACTGACACAATTCTAATCACATTCACATAAACACATAACAAGCATTGAAACTCACCATAGCAGTAAAGTTCATTTTCCAAGGTGGGATCTGGCTCAAGTCCTTCTTCACCTCCTATTAACACGAAAAAGGAAGAAACAAGTTTCGCCTCACTCACAGCGAAACTAAACTCAAATAACTAATTTTACAAGATTCCATTTTCAAATCAAAATTTCAAACAACCAAACCACTCTATTGATGTACTCCTTCCAAGCATCTTCTAATCTTTTAATACATTGAAATAAAGTGAGGTTTTTCACTTCAAAATCACTCATTTGAGTTGAAATTCAACATCAAACTTCTAACACATCTTTCAAATAATTTTCACTAGGTCTCAATGCACAAAATTCATGAAAATTAGCTAAAGTCTTTCAAACTCACAAATTTGTCTAAAATGGCACTTTTCTCTCATAGTTTAGTGAAATTCAATTTTTCACCATCAAAATTCAAGATCTTCACACTATTAAAACTCATACTCATAGTTGAACATAATACATATTTACTTAAGCAAAATCTCATAAAAAATATCACAAAATTTTGAAATCAAACATCAAAATTTCCAAGCATGGTTTAGCCAACCCATAACTCTTTCCTTGAAGATTTTCAACAACAAAACCTACTTTCTAGCCATAAAATAAACTCATCTTATAAATAACGAACACAACCACATTCAGGTCCTCAAGTCCGCTACATAAAAGTCACCTCAACTCCGCTACCTAAGTTGCGAATTCAAGAGCCCAACTCAAATGCTTCATACATAAGCATTCTTAGCAAAATAAACCATAGATCTACTATATTTAACACTAATCAAGCTAGATCTAGGAGGTTTGAGTCTTATACCTTCAGATTTTTCTAGATCTAACAAGATTAACCAAGATCTTGTGAGTTCTTCTCAAGGATGACAGTCCCAAGCTTAGCAACTCCAAAAGTTCCAACCTCAACCCAAGATTCACTTGATTTGATGATGGATTCCGTTTTCAATCTGAAGATCAAGAAGTAACCAACCAAAGGAAAGCTTTCTTCCTCTTTCTTCTCTCTCTCTCACTTCGTTCCTCCCTCTCTCTCTCTCTCCCTCTCACACGGCAGTCAAGAAATGGAGGAAGAAACAAGTGACAATGACCTCAATGGAACCTTCAATCTCGAAGAAATGGTGGATGAAGAAGATGAAGAAGACTTCTCAAGCTTTTTCTCTCTTTTTCTCTCTCAAGGGTCTCGGCCTTTCTCTCTCTCGTGTTCTAAGAATGGCTGAAAAATGAAACACAAGAAGCAAGAATTAAGGCTTTAAAGGAGACAAAAAGGTGTCATTTCCTCAAATCATGGAAAAGTGGTGAAATGACCACTTTTTGTAGCATCGCGCGTGACATTCTAACTTTTAATATTTTATCTCATTCTGACACTGTCCAACATTAAATATATCTCTGTAATATCTCTACATATGCTCGGTTTCAACTTAAAGTCACTATTCACACTTCGGAACAAAATTTAATGCTTAAATTGGCCGAAACCACACACCGGCAAATAATACTCTAAAAATTCTCTAAATTAGAAAATCATCACTCAAAATATAAAATCACTCATATTTTAATAAATAAATACAATATAAACATTATTATGTAATTTTAAAATAAAAATTCAAATTTTTGAGGCCTTCACATCCTTCCCTCCTTAAAAGAATTTTGTTCTCAAAATTCCTTACCTTTCTAGGTGAACAGCTCTAGGTATTTCTTTTGCATCTCCTCCTCTAACTCCCAACTCGCTTCTTCGATATCATGATTTCTCCAAAGAACTTTAACCAAAGGAATCTTCTTATTTCTCAAATCCTTCACTTCCTTGTCGAGAATCTTCAGGGTGGACGTGTTCTTCATAAGTTGGCAATTGTCCTCTCCAATTGTAGTACATGACTTGGTTCCCTGATGATGCTTGCTTGAGTATAGAAACATGGAAAAGCGTTATTGGATCTTAGATATACTAGGGGGTAAATCCAACTGGTAAGCTACTTTTCCAACTCGTTTGAGGATCTCAAAAGGTCCAATGTACCTTGGTTTCAATTTCTTCCATTTCTTGGATACAACTCCTCCTTTCATGGGTTTAATTCTCAAGAATACCTTGTCTCCTACTTCAAATTCCAAATCCTTTCTTCGGTTATCGGCGTAGCTCTTTTGTCTCCTTTGAGCAGTCTGAAGTCTTTCTTGAAGTAACCTTACTTTCTCATAAGCTTCTTTGATCCAGGGAATCGTAGTTGGATCCAAACTTTTCCTTTCACCCACTTCATTCCAATGAATTTGTGACCTACATTTCCTTCCATAAAAGCTTCATACCTGAGCTATCAATTGAAGCACGATAACTATTATTGTAAGCAAACTCAACTAATGGCATGTGCTGGTTCCAACTTCCCCCAAAATCCAATATATAGGGCCTCAACATGTCCTCTAAAGTCAAAATTGTCCTCTCAGATTGTCCATCAATTTGGGGATGATACGCGGTACTCAAATTCATCTTAGTCCCCAAAATTTCTTGTAACCTCTGCCAAAAACAGGAAATAAACCTTGGATTCCTATCGAAAACAATACTCATAGGAACACCATGTATCTCATGATTTCATCCAAATACAGCTGAGCTAATTTCTCCAAAAGGCATTTCATACTCGGTAAATGTGTAGTCTTAGTAAAGGTCTACTATCACCCAAACGCATCATGTCCTTTTGGCTTCTCAACAACCACACAAAATCCATAGTGATATGATCCCATTTCCATTCGTATCTCTAGGGTTGCAAAGTCAGAAGGTTTTGATGCTCGACCCTTAACTTGTTGGCGGATAAAAGTTTGAAATAAATTTGGCCATATTCTTCTTTAAACCATCCCACCAATATAGCCCCTTCAAATCTTGATACATCTTATTGCTCCGGGATAGATGGTATACCTTGATTGATGTGCTTCCTCCAATTTCCTCTTAAACCTTCATCTTTTGGCACAACTAATCGATCTGAAATTTCAACACTCCTTGAGATCCTAACTTAAAATCTAGGATCTCTCCCCTGCTCACCTTCTCCAACCATTTTTGCATCATAGGATCTTCCTTTTGTGCTTCTTTGATACGTTCCACTATTGGAGATCTCAACATTAGATTCCTAAATATGACTTTCTGTTTCTCCAAACGAGGATTTCATTCACTCACCCTTTCCAGCATTTCCCATTCTTTAACCATCAATTCTACTTGAGCCTTTGACAGCATCTACCACCTTATTAGCCTTCCCAGGGTGGTAATTTATGGTACAATCATAATCCACAAGAAATTCCACCCATCGCCTTTTGCCTCAAATTTGAGAAAACAAATACTTTGACTCTTATGATGCTGTGAAAATCTCAAATGTCACCCCATGTGATAATGTCTCCACTTTTCAATGCAAAGATAACTGTTGCGGTTCAAATCATGAGTTGGGTAATTTTGCTCGTGGGGTTTTAATTTCCTAGAAGCATAAGCAATGACTCTTCCATTTTACATCAGAACACACCCTAACCCTTCTTTCAAGGCATCTGAGTAAACTACAAATCCATCTTTTCCATTTGATAATGTCAAAACAGGGGCCATAGTCAAACGTTTCTTTAATCCCTGAAAACTAGCCTCACATTTAGGGTTCCAAGCAAACTTACCACGCTTCTTGGTCAAATCAAATAATGGTCCAGCAATCTTCGAAAAATCTTGAATAAATCGCCGGTAATACCCCGCTAAATCCAAGAAACTTCTAACCTCGGTAGGGTTTCCCAGTTGTTTCCATTGAGTCCTAGCCTCTACTTTAGCAGGATCCATGGAGATTCCTTCCTTAGAAATTTTGTGCCCCAAAAAGGACACCTGCTTTAGCCAGAACTCACACTTGTTGAACTTAGCATATAATTGATGTTCTCTTAGAGTTTGTAGCACTATCTTCAATTGTTGAGCATGATCTTCTTGAGTCTTAAAATACACCAAGATATCATCTATAAACACAACCATAAATTGATCCAAATAGGGTTTGAAGACTCGTTGCATTAAATCCATAAACGCAGCAGGGGCATTTGTCAACCCAAAAGGCATCACCACAAATTCAAAATGCCCATACCTTGAATTAAAAACAGTTTTTGGCACATCCTCTTTTCTAGTCCTCAACTGTTAGTACCTTTGCCTAAGATCCAACTTTGAGAAAACCACTGATCCTTGTAATTGATTAAATAATTCGTCAATAAGTGGCAAAGGGTATTTATTCTTTATCATTACATCATTGAGCCCTCGGTAGTGTATACACAACCTCAAACTCCCGTCCTTTTTCTTAACAAATAGCACAGGTGCTCCCAAGGTGAGTCACTTTCCCTAGTGAAACCCCACTCTAACAAATCTTGCAATTGAATTTTCAACTCTTTAAGTTCAGTCGGGGCCATTCACTACGGGGTTTTAGAGATTGGAGCTGTTCCCAGTACTAAATCAATCTTAAACTCTACCATTCGCTCAGGAGGTAAGTTTTCTATTTCTTCAGGAAAAACATCTGGAAAATCCCTCACAATTGGCATCTCTTCTAACTTTGTCTTGTCACTTGGAGGGTTTATAAGAAAAGTCAGGTAACCTTGAGTTCCCTTACTTAACAATTTCCTAGCCTTAATCCCCGAAATAAAAGTAGACGAGGCTAACCTCTCTTTTACATCTAATATCAAAGCAGTCTCCCCTGGAATAGAAAATTCCACAACTTTTGCCCTACAATCCAATTTAGGATGATAATGGGTTAGGCAATCCATCCCTATAATAACATCATACCCCTTTACATCCAAACTTATTAAATCCACCACTAGCTTTCTCTCTCCTACTCAAATATCACAATTCTTGTATACCCAACTTGTGATTAAACTTTGTTCTCCCGTAGGTGTTCTAACTTCCAGATCATAAGGTAATCTAACAGGCTTTACATCTATTCCATTCAAAAAGGAAGGATTTACAAATGAATGCGATGCACCAGGATCAACTAGGATTTTAGCTAAGCGATAAAAGACAGGTATGGTACCTTCAACCACCTCAGTGGGGTCGGGGACTTGCTAATGGTCAATGGCGTAAACCCTAAGTGGAACCCTGGGCTGATTCCCTACTACACTTGCTTGACTGGGAAGTGGTCTACTTGCTTGCCTAGTCACATTCTCCCCTTGGATCATTGGACATGTACTTAATTGATGTTCGGTACTTCCGCACTTGAAACATCCTCCCGTCTTCCTCCAACAGCTGTCCTCAGTATGATTTGATTTCCCACAGAAACTACAAGAGACACAAGGAGCGGAAGCTTGACTTCTTTGAGGGACACTTCTCGATAGCCCCCTTCCACTTGCTGTTCCTCTTGATATCGCACCTCTAGGTTATGCTCCCCTTACTATAGACTCTCGTGACACTCCAGAAGTGGTTGCCCTACCCATTTCTCTTCCAAATTTAGGGGCTGAATCACCCACAACCATTGGCCCACGACTATTTTTGGTTGCATTCCTTTTTCTGGCATTAAAAGTCCTCACTTGAGCCTTGGCCCCTTCAATTCTCTGGGCCTTTTCCACAGCCTCACTAAAACTATTGACTTGGGCAGCCGCCAAGCTCTCCTGTAGCTCTACATTCAATCTCTGAACAAATCTCCTTATTCTTCTTTGCTCAGTCGCCACTAACTCAAGAGCAAACCTTGATAACTTAGTGAATTGTACCTCGTGTTCGGCAACACTGGACAATCCTTGCCTACACCTAATAAAGTCATCCTCCCTTTTTTCTTGAACTAGCGGAGGCAGAAACTTAGCACTACAACTCCCTAGTAAAATTCACCCAGGTGATAAGTCAATATTTTGCATGTTTTTAATAGGATTAATTATGTAGTTTTTGTATGTTTTTGTTAGTTTAATGGCTAATGAACTAGGGTTTCTACTGAAATTCTATATTTTGTGATTTAAATAGAAAAAATGCATTTTTGTGGATTAATGTGGTGAAATCTTCATGTTTTTGTAGGATTGCTTGTTCAATGATCAAATGAGATGAAAATGTGGATAATTGCCAAGAAGCTTGAAAGAAAAGTTGGAAAATGCAAATTGCAATTCAAAGAACGAGGAATCAAAGGGATAAAAGTCGAAGCAATTAACGCCAGCCAATTCATCACAAAAGGTCGGAATTTGCAAGTTTCAAGTGGAGTCACGAGGCAAAACGCGAACCAACAAGTAAAATTTTCAATTAGCTCGCGAATCCCTCTCACAGAAGACAGGGAAGCAGATCCGTGATCCTCTGCATCGCGGATCCACCTCGCGGATCCTCAAAAAATGACAGCTGCAACTTGCGACAATTCCGCTTTTCAGCTCACTTCCAGCTCAATTTTAAGAATTTCAATGAAAGCTGCGTGAAGAATCTTGTGAAATTGAAGAAACAACTCATAGCAAATCCAAAACACAATTTGCTTCAACATTACAACTCATTTGAGGTTGAAATTCAAAGGATTCAATGCATGAAGACAAGAGATTCAAGAAGCCAATTTCTTTGACTTTTCAAAGCCAAACTTTTCTTGTATTCACATCATAAAGTCTTGGAAGTTTATGGATGAATTCATCTATAAATAGGACCTCTTGTAGACATTTGAAAAAAAAAGGATTAGAGAGGTAGAATTGTAGAGAGGAGGCATGTAGTCTTCACTAGTTCATTAGTTTAGTAGTATAGTTAGTAGTAGTATGTTTAGTTAAGCTTCTCAAATCTTAGAGTGAGGATGAACTTGTTGTAGTTGCGATTGTGAATTGGTTGAGTTATTTATATCCTCCATGATTTTGCTAGTTTAAGACTTGTGCTTATGCTTTATGGTTGATTAGCTACCAACTATAAATGATTTGATGTTGATGAGCAATGAAAAACATGCCTTCAATAAGATCTAAGTTCTTAAACACTAACTTATATTCTCACGAAAGTAGTGAATATAGTTGGTTGGTTTTGGTTTTATACTATAACTTCATTGAGCTTATTTATCTTGTTTCTCTCTTTTCTCTATGAAAATAGGTCAAGGAAGATTCCAAGGATGTGAAGGAATTGGCGAAAGCAATTCCGAGTGACTTGCTCATCTTAAGTGAGAGCTTGTGCTACACATGACCATTGACGAAAGTGATGGCATGAAAAAGGAAGTTATACCTTAGCACATCATTGGAGAAGGGACATAATAAACTTGACTAACTTCTAATCTAACTTAACAAGGGATTCTAAAGCTCTAGGATCTTAACTCTTTTACTTGCTTTCTTGTTATTTCCTTTCTACCGCCAATTGGATGTCTTCGACACCTAGCGGTCGGTTTTATTTGCTTAATCCTTCTTCCTAAGGACGGTTTTACCGCCTTCTCCCTTTATATCTTACTTGTGACAGTCTAAATAATAGAGGAGTTTGAAAATCACCGGTACTTGACACTCTTCCTTGTGGGATCGACACCTTATTTCCCTATACTCAATAAACGATCCGTATACTTGCGGTAATATAGGGTTATAAAGGTTTTTAAAATTTGTGGAAAAAAGAAAAAACCTGTCACCAGGTCCTAGGCGTATGTTCTCTATCCCATTTAGTCCTTACCATGATCCACCATGATCAGGCAACCCCCTCAAATTGAAACGTAGCAAAAGTTATTTGCCTCTCCTCTGTATAATCCAAGGCAGCAAAAATATCTGAAATTCTTTCTAACCAACTCTCAGCAGCTTCAGGGTTGGGTTCACCACAGAATTTAGGTGTGTTAAATCTCTGGAATCTCTCTAGGGCTCTATCCTCACCACCCCTAGGGTTAACTGTGTTGTCGCCGTGACCTGGGCCTTGTTGGCCAGCCAAACGGTCCAATATTTCTGTCATTCGGTTGATGGCCATAGCCATCTACTCTCCAATATCCATCCTAGCCCCTTGATTCTGGTCGACGGCCGACTCACGGTCACCTCCAATATTTTGGAGTAGTCTAGTTCCTCAGCCTCTTCTACCCTCCATAGCTCTTGAGAGGGCAGACAATTTTAATATAAACACAAGAAAATAAATACACTATTAGAGAAATCACTTCGAAAAATAGACAAAACACTTTATAATCACATCTCATAACAAAGAAGTGCCAGGAGTACATCAAGAGAGCATGCTTTTTAGCAAAAGGTACACATAGGTCACATCAAGTTCATATGTACAGCTAAACAAAAGCACAGTACTTGAAAAGTTGGTAAGCATCCAACTACAGGGATTGAGAATCCATTCTAATGGTCTTTTTCACAAAAGATTACACAAAAACCTAATTTCACGCTAAACTAGACCATCAAGCCTCAAAAGAGGAAGTCTCCGTGGAAGCACTCTCCGATGGGTCAGACTCCAAATACTGGGGATATTCCTCAGCCATAGCGGCCTCCCCCTCAGACTCACTCCAATGATCACCTCCCATGTCTGCATCGGTAGGTGGCTGATCAACAGAAGCCTCCTCAACCCGATTAGCCTGCACCCTCCATGGCCTCGCACTCAACTGCTATGCCCCTCTCTGGGTGCCACTCTCACCACTCTAGCTGCTCACTCATTGGCCAAGTGAATCTCCTCCTCAAGCTCATGGATCCGCTCAACCTGATCCTGAGTATCCATCAACAACTGGTCCACCTTCTCTCGTAGCTCTTTAGTGACCTTAGTCAGGACCTTCCTCTCATGGTAGATCACCAAAACTACCCTGTCAGGGTAGGCATGAGTCCTCCAACAATCGCAATCATGCCTAGGTCGAGTCCTAGGGCTATAGGCCCTGCGACCACCCGTTGGCCCGGGGCGATAAATCACCACAAGCTGACGGTCTCTCTGTATGTCATCATCACCACCACCAAAGTTCATAACCTACAAAAATGAGCTCTATTAGAACTTATTCACACTTAAATCTCTTTAATACTTAATCATAAACGATAACCACCACTTGACATTCCTCTCTTAACCTACTAAACTCTCAAATAACTTAATAACTCTCACTATACCCAGATTATTCAAACCGAGGCTCTGATACCACCTATGACAGTCCTACTTCTCCCTAGGGCGCACCCTAAGGTATAGTGGACCTCCTGCCTAGCTCTCGATAGGACTCATTCACACAAAAATTACCAATATACCAAACTAAAATTCCAATCACAAATCTAAACCAAACAACAACTTACAAATACCTTACTCTGGTCTTACAATCCCAAAATTACATAAAGTACTTAAACAAACATTCAAATTCTTACAATACAAAACGTTCAAATTCATAATTCTGATCTATCATTCCAAATATAAAAGTGAACCCTAAGTCTAATGGTTGGCTCCTTCACTTGGGTTCTCAGTCCCTGTTAAGGAAAACAAATTGGAAAGAATGAGCTAAAAGCCCAGTGAGTTCCAAAAACATGCAAAGCACATAGCACATACGACCATTTACTTCAAATTCGGATTTAGTAATAAACACATAATGAAAGCAAGTAACATTAGTAAAATCTGTTTTGTCTTAGTTTCCTAATTATTTCCAGCTTCTACTTGTGCCTTCTTTTCTAGTCTTATTTGTCCATTTTGTGAGTCATTATTTCTTGTCTTTCTTGAGTCAAGTGTCCTCAAAAATCTCTCTCGAGTCTAGCTTCATTTGTGCCTTTAAATTCTTCCACATTGTCACATGCCAACCGGATTGGATTGATTAGTCTTCTTGAGCAACCATGAGCCAATTCATATTGTCTCAAGGATTGTGAACAAGGACTTGAAAGAGTTGGTGAGATTATTAGAGTGGAATTTGAGTGCATACACGAGAGTTGAGTGGATACACTAAGGGAGTGTGTGAGGTATTATCTTGTATTTTTTTTAACCTTTCTTTGTAGATTTTATCACCATGAGGCACAATCCTCTAAAGGAATTGTTGAAGAAATTCTATGCTCTTCGTCAAGGTACTAAATTAGTGAAGGAATACTACAAAGAGATGAGATCCATCATCCAACAAGCTGAAATTGTGGAGGATTCCTTTGTTATTGATCACTTTTTGGATGGATTAAATGATCAAATAGCTAGGAATCTTGAAGTGACTAATCGTATGGAGTTGTATGAAGTTGCACATGCTGCTATGGACATTGAAGGGAAGCTCGAGAGGAGACGTCAAAGGAAACTTTCTTTTGGCCAAGCGTTTCACGCAGCAAGCATGAGCAAGAAATTAAAGAGTCACGTCAAATGTCCAAGAACGAGCCTTTGATGGGACGATTTGAGCAACTATTGGATACTTATGTAAAGTCGTATCTTGAGCATGAAAAGAAAAAGATTACCGTCTGATGCACTAGCCGCTAGTCAAAAGCTAGTCGGAAAGGATTTATGTGAGGAATATGAAGATGTACAATCCGAGTGTAGTGTAAATAAAAAGGAGAGTGAGTTGAGTGAAGAAGAAAAAGAAAAGAGTGCACGTGAGCTAATTGGGAGTGGAAAAATAAATGAACGTGAAAGGGCTTATTGTTTTTCTAACAATCTTAACTTTACTTTGTTTAGTGTTAATGGTCTTTTTCAGGTACAACAAGGTGAAGTAAAGGTGGTTTTGTTGTGTGCCATTGCAAAGTCTTTAAAAGGAACCATGTTCTTTCGAGGCATTGCAAATTTCTACATTCACTCCCAAGAATTGAAGACCGTTTTCACCAACCAACCTTTGAGTTTGAAAGGGAGTCTTCAATCTTATCCTCTAGTTCATTCTTTTGCATTTGAAAGCCATGCCATTTGTTTGGATTGTGTAGATTGTTATGGTAGTCCTTTGAGTTATTCTTTTGATGTTGTTGATCATGCTAGTTGCTTATGTTTTGTCAATTATTTTGATAATTATTTGAGTCATTGTGAGAGTCCTATTTGTTTTAACTGTGAGTGTCTACCTTTGAGTCCTAATGAGTTGTCTGTTCTAATTAATTCGTGTGGTTATTGTGTTAGTAGTGATGATGCATATTTATTTAGTAAGTTTAATGTGTTCGTAGATTGTGTTAAGCGTCGTCTAATGATGCATGGGGTACAAACTTTTCCTACTTGTTATCAATTGGGTAAAGTGGGTGAATATCTGTGTTTCCTCATCATTTATTCCTCGTCTTTCATTTTTGATCCAGGTATACATGTGATGGGCTATTGCCAAGATACTTGTGAGTTGAAGCGTGCATGTTGGTTCTTGTTCCAATTGACTAGAAGGCATGTTTCTTGGCTCGCATTCATCAACACATGGCCTGAAGTTCTCCAGTGCAAACGATCCTTCGATTTGGGACAAATCGCCTTTCAAGAGGAGGGGAATAATGAGAAATGGAATGGTGGAAGCTTTGATTTGGAATCATTCTTATATTCTTATCCAAGATGATTAAAGCTTCAAGATTTCATGAAGATTCTTTCCTTTGAATGATGGTTCAAAGCTCTATATAAAGTATGAAGAGCTGTCGTTTGGGTTAGATTAGTGAATAAGGGCATAATTGTCTGGTTTTCCCATTATTTCCCGTTGCTTTCTTATTTTATTTTCAGACCAGCTTTGGTGTGTAATGCTGGCCGAATTTATTGAGTTTATTTGAGTCAATTTAGTTGTTTTAGATATTTCCTAAAAGATAGAGCCATGTTGGCCTATTCTGGTTAGGTTAGGTTTTTAGGTATTTTTGAGTCCAAGTTAAAATAGGATTTTGAGTGTTTGTAAAGGTTATAAATAAGCCTTCTTCTCCAATATTTTTCATAAGACTTTGAGTAATAACATTGAGAGTTTTCTCTTTTCTTGTTCCTTGGGAACGTCCCTTGATACAAAGTGAATGAGTTCCTTTGTTCAAGTTTAGGCTTATCAATTCAAGAACGCGTTGAGTTGTGGCGCCTTTCTACCAAATTCCTTGGTTCGCTAATTCGCTAGATTGTGGGTTGAGATTCAATTCGTAGGTTCGCAATCTCGAGGGTTAGAGGGGTCGTGGGATTTCCATCCCTTTTGTACCCATAACCTGTTCAAGATAGATCATTCCGCTGCGTCGCCTATTCGTTTCTTCAAGAGCGGGAGTTTGGAGATTCGGGTTCGCATCAGTTAGGCTGTTTCCTTTTCTTTCTTTGGATCCGATTTCTTTCCCTTTTTTTTTTTACACGGATCTCTTGATTTTTTTTTTTCTGGAAACACAAGCTGCGTTCTTTTTTTTTTTTTTTTGGCAGCTTTGAGTCAAAACAACTCAACAAGAATTTTGGTTTACAACCAACAATTTCAAGAACTTCAAGGTATTATGGATTCTAGCCCATGACTTGACAACAACAAGAACACAAGATAAATAAGACTAATTTTTTTCCCGGATGAACAGTGTTTCCGGGGTGAACAGTGTTTTCTACAGTACTGATGAACAGTACTACTACAGTATCGGAGCTACAGTACCCGATGAACAGTAACGATTTTTTTTTTTTTATAAACAAAGAGGAAAACAAGAAAGAAAAAGGGATATTAACCTGGTTCAAGAGTCAAGCTCTCGATACCAACTGATAACCGAATCTCAAGCTCCGCTCTTGAAGAAATGAATTGGCGAATGGAATGATCTATCTTGAAAGGTTATGGGTAAAAGGGATGGAAATCCCACGACCCCTCTAACCCTCGGGATTGCGAACCCACGAATTGAATCTCAACCCACAATCTAGAATTAGCTAACCAAGGAATTTGGTAGAAGACGCCACAACTCAACGCGTTCTTGAATTTATAAGCCTAAACTTGAACAAAGGAACTCATTCACTTTGTATCAAGGGACGTTCCCAAGGAACAAGAAAAGAGAAAACTCTCAATGTTATTACTCAAAGTCTTATGAAAAATATTGGAGAAGAAGGCTTATTTATAACCTTTACAAACACTCAAAATCCTATTTTAACTTGGACTCAAAAATACCTAAAAACCTAACCTAACCAGAATAGGCCAACATGGCTCTATCTAACCTAACCAGATGACGCCACAATCAAGTGTGGTTCTTGATTGATAAGTCGAATGAACACTCGAAACCTCTCAAGTATTCAAAGAAGAATCTCTTAGAAAGAGACGTGCTATTCTCACAAGAATAAGCTGAAAATTTTATTGATAAAAGTCTTAATAAATTCGTCCATCATAGGCTGTATATATAGCCTTGGAAAAACTAATCCTACTACTACTATGAATCAATGAAAGACTAATCCTAATTGAACTAGGCTTTGACCTCATTAAGCCCAAGTGTACCTTGGTCATAAGCCCAACTAATTAACCAGAATTTAACTAGCTAATTATGGCAATTGGACTTTAATTACTCAAGCTTATTTAGCAAGGTAATTCGGCCCATTACAACTTAAACAAAACAAAACTCTAGATGGTCGAATTGAGACCCTAAATCCAAATGTGATTTTTAACCCAAAGCTAGGGTTTCAATCCTTCAAATGCATCTTCTTGAATTTCAATCACTTGGACCCCTTTGAATGATGAATTCTTTCTTGGACAGCTTTCAGCTCTTTCATCATTCCCCTCCTCTTGAAGGCGATTTGTCCCAAATCAAGGATCGCTTATGATGAAGAACGCCGGGAACATTTGTATGAATGCGAGCCAAGAAGCATGCCGTCTACCCAATTTGAACACGAACCAACATGCACACATCAGCTCACAATGGTTTTGCTACGATCTCCAATTTTGACACCTGGATCAAATACAAAGAACTAAGAGTAAGATTCATCAAGTAGATGTATTCAACACTTTCCGATAACAAGAGGTATATGTGAACGCCATGCACCATCCTAACATTTTGAACACAATTTAAAAAAGACATTAGAATCACCACGAAAGTAGGATATGCATGGATAATATCAAGACACTTAAAACTAATAGAACACATGGGACTCACATAGTTAGAATGAACAGGATTACTAAAATAACTCAAAAACAAACTAGAAGAATCGCAAGACTCAAAAAAAACACATGACATAGAAGAATTCAAAATAAATTTCACACAAGTAAAATAAACAGACACCCTAAGATGACGTAAACTATCTCTAGCATAAGGGTCATAAAGTAAGTAGACAGATTTGTCAAACTTCATGATTCCTTGATAGTTAACCATATGACTTACATAAACAACTTTTAAAACAATGCCAATTAACTCTAGAAGTTTAGCATACATGAACAAGTCAAGAAAATGAACTATGCACAAGAAGGTAGTAACCAATTCGTCAAGATTAGGCATAGAACTACTCATAGCCAACTTAAGAGTACTTACCTCCTTAGGCAACACAAAGGTTACTGTTGTATCATGAAAACAAAGAGAATTAGGGAAGAATTCTACCTTTCTCTTGGCAATTGAAGTAACTATAATTTTACCAAATTTAGTCAAGACAATTGGCTTAGGAGTTTCATCACGAGGCAGCACATGATTTGTCTTGAAAACCTGTGAAAATGGAACAAACATACTAGGCAAAATATAGTCAAGTTGGTTAGCCAAAAGTACATGATGTTTGCTCAACATTGGCTTTTGCAAGTATTGCTTGCTTCCCTCTCTTTCTTTCCACTAAAACCGAAAGCAATCTTTTGCCTTTTCATGGATTTTGCCTCGCTTTATCCTTCAATTCTTCCTTTGTGCAGTAGCTTCCTCTTGACATGATTGCTCATCGCCTTTGACTAGCTCTCTTGATTGCTTTTCATGTAGAAGAATAGCAAGGTCTTCACAAAGTTGCTCATAAGTAAGTGACCCAAGCTTGAAACGACGTCCATTAAATATGAAGGAATACTTATTAGTTTTCCCATCATACTTAACATCGTTTTTAGACATCCATGATTCTCCCAACAATACATGCGCCACTTGAATAGGAACAACATCACAAAATACCTCATCTATCGATCTACCAATACGGAAAGGAACAAGTGTATGCTTAGTAACCCGTGATATCACCACTAGCACTTTGCAACTTGTATGGCTGAATAAGATCAACGGTTGAAGATTCAATTTCTCAACCATAACAGTGCTTGCAAGGTTGATTGTACAACTCCTGTCAATGGCCATGCTAAGAATTTTATCCTTGATGTAGCAACAAGTGTAGAACCAGTTACTTTGTTGAGCTTTAATGACATTCAGTTGCTCTTCTACATCACGCAATGCCAAAACATTTACTCCTTTAGGCATATAAGGGTGATCTTCTCGATGGCTATTAGAATGTTTGGAACCCCTCCTCTTGAAGGTTTTATCCTCCAAGCAATTAAACTGATTCATGGTTATCTCATTTTCCTTAGCCATGGTTAAATCTGCAAAATTCAACAAACGTTAGTAGAAAATGCCTCGCACACTCCCTTACGTATGTCCTCTCATGCTCATGTATCACTCAAGTGTTTGTTCCACTCTAATGATCTCACCAAGCACGCTCAAATTCCTTGATCTTCCCCCTTGAAGAATTCAGAAATTTCAAGCAATTCAAGGACTTATCACCAATTACCTTTCAAGAATGTGATGTATCACCGTGGCTCACTTGGAGAATGAAGAATGTAGCAAAAGATTTGAAAATTTAAAGATAAAAAATGTTGACTCAAAAAAAACTGAAAAAGAATTCGATAAAAACACTAAGAAAATTCTAGAAAGAAGACTTGAAGAACCTGGGGTAGTTTGGTAAAACTTCCCACGATTTCCTAGACCTCTTAGTGAAGGGTTAAACACTGATTTAAGACTATAGAATGGACACAATAGAACTGAAAGAACAAGAACACAAGACAGATTGGAAACAAGCTTACTTTAGGAAACTAACTAGGTTCCTAGTTGACTTTGGAAAAGACAAAAGGAAACTAAAGAGATCAGTAATAAAATGAATCAACTGACTTGACTTGATGCTGGAAAAGAGGACAAAGTTTGGAATTTGTGGTTTGAAAAATCAAACAAGGTTCGTTTGTCAAAGGTTCCACAATTTTAATCAAAGCTGGTTTGGGTTTGGTCTTTTGTCCAGGCGGTGGAAGGCTTCCCAATGCTGTTTGATTTGTTTGAGGCGGTGCTTGGCTGAATTCTAGCTGTCTTAGGCTTTGTATGGTGGAAAGCTGGATAAGGATTAGGAAGTTTATTTTGCTGGGTTTATGGTGGTTTCCCACTTGGTTTTGGCTTCCTTAGGCAACCAGCAAATCTGTTTCAGACTTGGACAGCAAGCTACACGCTTTTGGTAACCATTTCTGGTTTGGTATTTTGTTTCCAAATCAGATTTTAGGCTTCCCAATACAAGCAAATCGCCTTATCAGCTACCAAGAAGTGTTTCACAGCTTGAATAACAATTGAACACAAGAACTTGGACCACAACAAAGCTAATTTAAGCAGAATTTTTTTTTTCAGAAAACTGTTTATTGTTCTTCTTTCTTTCGCTTCTGTTTTTTTTTTTTAACTTCAGCCCAATTGAATTCTGCTCTTAAGCTTCAAAGATCAGTGGTGAAAATTTCCAGAATTTCCAGGATGAAATCAGTTTCAAGAACGTTAAGAAAAACAGTCCACGGTTCAAGATTTGGTTGAAACTTGTTCAAGATCTTTTAGGGTTTGCTTCAAGAACTCAAGAAGGCCACAACACAAGTTCAAGAATCAATGATTTCAGCAAGGTTAAGTCACGGTTTTCTGGTTTTGATCAGCCCACATTTTCCCAGCAAATTGACACCAATTACGCAAGAACTAGACAATAAAAATGGATAGCACTATGGACTATGAAACGGCAACACAAGAAACTATGAAGCAATCAGCAAAACAACCAGAATTTTCTTAAAGATGCAAGAAACAAGAGGACAAGGCACAAGATAACCAGATTTCAAGATTTCAAGAACGACTTACTAGGGGTGCACAACAAACCAGATTTTAGATGCAAGAACTACAAGAAAACCCTAGAACAAAAAACAAGAAAAACAAGACACAATTTTTTTTTTTTTGATTCAAGACTCAAGAACACAAGAAAGACAAGATCAACAATCAAGAAACTAGAGATTGAATTGATGAACAGTAACGCTACAGTATGATGAACAGTAACGCTTTTGACACAAAACAAGGAACCAATAACAAGAATTAAAAGGGATATACTTGATGCCGTCAACTAGCTCTGATACCAGATGATGTGAGTTGGTGTAGGATCTAGACGATTATCAAGTTGAATTTACGGAAGACTCTTGACCCTTCTAACCCGCGGAACTACGAACCTCGAATTTAATCTAAACCCATAGAACAATGAATTAGTGAACCAAGGCTGTTGGTAGATGACGTCACAATCAAGTGTGGTTCTTGATTGATAAGTCGAATGAACACTCGAAACCTCTCAAGTATTCAAAGAAGAATCTCTTAGAAAGAGACGTGCTATTCTCACAAGAATAAGTTGAAAATTTTATTGATAAAAGTCTTAATAAATTGCCCATCATAGGCTGTATATATAGCCTTGGAAAACTAATCCTACTACTACTGTGAATCAATGAAAGACTAATCCTAATTGAACTAGGCTTTGACCTCATTAAGCCCAAGTGTACCTTCATAAGCCCAAACTAATTAACCAGAATTTAACTAGCTAATTATTAATTAATATGCAATTAAAGTAATTGCCCATTAACTAAACAAAACAAAACTCTAGATGGTCAATTGAGACCCAAATCCAAATGTGATTTTAACCCAAAGCTAGGTTTCAACCTTCAAATGCATCTTTGATTTTCAATCACTTGGACCCCTTTGAATGATGAATTCTTTCTTGGACAGCTTTCAGCTCTCCAAGTGATTGAAATTCAAGAAGATGCATTTGAAGGATTGAAACCCTAGCTTTGGCTTAAAAATCACATTTGGATTTAGGGTCTCAATTGAATCATCTAGAGTTTTGTTTTGTTTAAGTTGTAATGGGTCAATTACCTTGCAAATAAGCTTGAGTAATAAGTCCACCAACCGAATAGCTAGTATCAGCTAAGCACCTCAAGTAGGTTAATCTAATTCAGTTTAGAAGCATAAAATGTATAAACACATAAACCTGGAAAAATACCCAAAGAAAGGATACTGTGTTCCACTGGAAGTAGCCAGTCCATCTTGTTCAATACTCAACCCCTTACTCCTCCTTATAACTTCTAGTGGTAATACTCGAGTATACCGTGCAGTGAATAGGTCGATAACGAAGGGGGAAAGGCCTTGTTCAACCTATGTGTTAGTACACATGGCCTACAGTCATGCACAAATAATATACAAACAATGGAAAAGCACACGCTTGAAAAAAAAAGTAGGCCGAAAAGATAAAGTACACACCGCCTTCACATAATTATTAAAAGCATTTAAACACGTCAACAGAGCAATTTATTCACAAACATGCAAGGAACACTCACCAACAGTTGAGCGCAAACAAGACAATGTAGGCGGTTAAACACGATCTTCAACGTCCACAGAATCTCCTGAGATGTGAAAGTGCAAGCAAATTATTTTTCCGATTCCAAACTAAAAGGTTTGGCAAAATCCATTTTCAAAGGTGAAATGACGTGACATGCAAATACTCAATGAATTAAATTCTCGAAAACTGTTTATACAAACTTCATATAGTTAAAAGGAGCACATGTACATGCTAGATCTTGAAAACGAATGAAATGGAACGAAAACGGAGAATACACACTAAAGATGAAGAAGACAGTTTTGACACCTGCACGCTAATACTCATAACTCAGGCTACAAGCATCGGATTAGAATGTATGAGGTGCCGCTTCAAGCTAAGAGAACAAGCTACAACTTTTTTGAAGACAACTTCTGCCCAGATTTTCTCTTTCTAGGTGAAAAATATCGAAACAGTTTCAGAAATTTTCCTCGTCAGAATTGCCGACAGGCTAGATTCAAACGATCATAACCTGGCGCTCACAAATCAAAATTAAGAAATTCTAGATACGTTGAAAAGCTAGAATGAAGGGCTATAACTTTCATGTTTTGACCAAAAGCCAAATCACAAAGGATCAACATGTAAAATGGTGTCAAAGTGGCTGTCCAGTCAATCCTGATTTTCTGTTTCTTCCCAATGCATGCATTCCAACCAAACACGCAGACATGCAAATCCAATGACTCGAATGCAATAATAATCAACCAAATGCAACCCTTACACGTTCCACATTACCCTCTACTTTCATGAAGAAGTTGAAATCCAATTCATCCAACTAGGGTCGAAATAATCAAACAATGGCTTTTCACCCTATCACAGAGATTTAAGCAGGATGGCTTCAAATGGCCATAACTCGACACTCACAGCTCCAAATCAAGCGATTCCAAAGCCATTAGAAAGCTAACACATAAATCTACAATACTTAAGAAGACCTCAATAACAAAAACAGTCATCTTCCCGGTCAAAATGGCCCATTACAGCAGCAAAATAATGGTTCAGACAGAAACAGGGCATCAGGGGTATTTTAGTCATTTCACATGCTACAGTGCTCCGATTCACCTGAAAATTTATAGGTAGAATCCTCACTCAACTCTCTACAATTTCATGCTTTGTGCTAAAGCTAATTCTGTCCTCATCATTATCAAAAATATCAAGCAAATTCGGATAGAAAAATGGACAGAAATTCAACTCTAATGATTTCTTCTTGGCTGGAGCTTTACACAAGAAAATTCAACAATCTAACCCATAAATTCATCTAAGAAGCTAAACATGATCCTCAATCAAGTCAAAACAACAACAAAATCCAACAACTTCATCAACTTAGTCGAAATTCCAGCTTGTAAAAATAGAAGAAAAGATAGAAGATAACCTTGCTAGCTTGTGTTCTTGGTGCAACCTCAACCTTTCAAGTGCAAGCTTCACCTCCTAACTCCAAATCAAGATTGAATGATTAAACCTGCAAGAGTCCCAAGTTTTTCTTTTTTCCTCTTTTTTTTTTTCTCCTTTCTTTCCTTTCTTTCTTCCCTTTTTTCTCACTTTTTTCCTCCCCTTTTTTTTTCTTGCTTTACCGGTTCTCACAAGCTCTAGAATGACCAAGAGATGTCATCAACTAGATATTTAGTGTTTGGTCAAAATTGGTCAAAAGTGTAATGCTAATTAACCTACCAACTTAGGTTAACTTCCACCCTTTCCCAAGTAATTTTCTTTCCTTTCAACTTAGTCCATAGGTGTTCAATTCAACTTAGTCTATCAAAACTTAATTACACCTACTAAGGCCACTAATCACCTATGAATCGTAATCCCTCTTCTTAATCATGTATTAACACACGTAAAATCAACAAATAACAAACTTGTCATTAAACGTAAAACTTAAATGTATTTTCAAAACTAGGGTTTTACAAATCCAAACTAGGGTTTTGCATATACATATTAGGGTTTTATCCCAATTTAGGGTTTTCAAAAAAACTAGGGTTTTAATCAAATTAGGGTTTTCAAACTTTGTAAAACAAGCGAGTCAAAACCAAACACTTTTAAAAGCAAAACAAACCACATAAACACCTTGGCAAACCAAAATAACTATAATTAACATTATTTAATATTTTCCAGAAATTGGGAAAAAATCGGGGCCTCACACTTATTGCATCAACAATGGTATGCGTTCAAGTCTTATAAGGTGGTCTCCTCTAAAACTCTCAAGATGCATGTATTTATACATATCCTAAAGGCCACCTCAATCTGATTATGTTTCCATCAAAATTTATCTTCCATGGGCTTTACCCTTAGATGTCTCTCATAGTGTTCAAACCCCAAGATCATAAAAGGAAGCAGGATTAACAGTCAAATGGAAAGTATCAGAAGCCACTAAAATTTTACTAAGCAAGACAGGGGTAGTACCTTTAACATTTTCAGTTGGATCAGGCACTTGTTGTTGGTTAATGGTGTAGACCCTGGTTGGAACTCTTGATCAACTTTCTTGTGCACTAGCCTGACTGGAGTTAGGTCTACTCATTTGTCGATTCACAACTTCTCCCCGAAGCCTCAAGCATGCAGATAGTTGATGTTCAGTACTACCACATCGGAAACACTTTCCTGCCTTTTTCCAACATTCATCCTCAGTATGGTTCAACTTCCCACAGAAATTACATGTTATACTGGGAGTAGATACCTGACTGCCTTGCGAGACATTCGTTGATTGTCCCCTTCCACTCAGAGTTCCTCCGGACCCCGCTCCACTAGAGAATGTTCCCTTTACCATAGATCCTCTCGATGCTCCAAAAGGGTTTTCTTTTTTCATATCTCTTCCAATCTTAGGGGTTGGAGCAGCCACATCTAATGGTCCTTGACTACCGCTAGGGGCATTCCTTTTTCTTGCATTGAAAGATCTAACTTGAGCCTTTGCCCCTTCAACCCTCTGGGCTTTCTCAACGGCTTCACTAAAACTATTGATTTGGGCAGCCTCCAAAATTTCTTGTATCTCCACATTCAACCCTTGCACAAATCTCCTAATTCTCCTTTGTTCGGTTGCCACTAACTCGGGAGCAAACCTCGACAATTTGGTAAAGAGTGCCTCATATTCTGCGACACTTAACGTCCCTTGCTTACATCTAATGAAATCATCTTCCCTCTTCTCCTGGACTAGTGGGGGAAGAAACTTAGCATTAAATTCTCTAATAAAGTTCACCCAAATTCTAGGAATTTGCTCTCTTTCCCATTTCACCCTTATCATATTCCACCACGCTCTAGCGGCTCCCTCAAACTGAAATACGGCAAATGACACTTGCCTCTCCTCCGTGTAATCTAAGGCAGCAAAAATATCAGAAATTCTTTCCAACCATCCTTCAGCAACTTCAGGGTTGGGTTCTCCAAGGAATTTAGGCGGGTTAAACCTTTGAAATTGCTCAAGAGCTCTATCCTCGCCAACCCTAAGGTTGATAGGTTGTTGTTCGGGACCAGGGCCATGTTGGCCAGCCATACGGTCTAATATTTCAGTCATTCGGTTCATGGCCACAACCATTTGCTCTACAAAATTAACCCCAGCCCCTTGATCCTGATCGGTCACACTCCTGGTCACCTCTAATATCTTGGAGTGGCCTAGTCCCTCGTCCTCGTTCTCGGCCTCTTCTACCCTCCATAGTTCTTCAGAGGGCAGACATTTTAATATAACAGGAAAATACAATACACTATTAGAAAATCAAGTTGAAAAGACAAATAAAACACTTTATATACATAACTCGTAATAACAGAAGTGCCAGGAGTACATCAGATTAGCATGCTTTTAGCAAAAGACACACGTAAGTCACATCAAGTTCACAAATACAGTTAAGGAAAAGTACAGTATTCAAAAGCTAGTAAACATGAAATTTACAGGGATTGAGAACCCACTCTGATGATTTTTCTCACAAAAGGTTACACGAAATCTTAATTCCATACTCGGCTAATCTACCAAGTCTCAGAAGCAGAAGCCTCCATGGAAGCACTCTTCAAGGGATCAAACTCCAAATACCGGGGATCTGTCTTAGCCATGGTGGCATCCCTTCTCGTGTTCTTCTCACTAACCACTACATTCTCCTCAACTCGATTAGCCTCAAAGACTTCCTCAACCCTAGGCTCACACTTGGTCACTATGCCATTGGCTCGCTCTCGAGCAACCTTCATTCCTCAAGCTCTCAAATCCGATCACCCTGAGTCCGTTCTACAATCGTGAACCTACCTACTTCTTCTTGCGACTCCCCATAACTTTGGTCAATCTCTTTCTTTCATGGCAGACAGATAGGACCATATGATCAGGGTAAACGCGTACTCTCCAACACTCACAAAATCATCTAGATCTAGTCCTAGGGTTATAAGCCCTATAGTCACCTCCTAATCTTGGTCGGTAACAAATCACGGGTTGAAGATGTCTAGGCATATCATCATCACCACCACAATCCATATCCTACAAGAATGAACCCAACTAGAACTCAACTAAATTTAGGCATTATTGACACTTAAACATAATTAAGAGCTTTTTCTTACACTTGTCTCTAACCTGCTAAACTTTCAAATGCTTAATAACTCTAATTCTCACCCAATCATCAAGTGATGTCGTCACCATACACTTATCACATAATCTGATTCCCACAGTCCAGCACCCTAAACTTTAAACCTAGGATACATTACAGAGATCTGAAACCTAGGCTCTGATACCACCTGTGACGACCCACCTCTCCCTAGGGCATACCATAGGGTATCAGTAGACGCCTGCCTAGCTCTCGCCAGGACTCACTCACTCAAACATCACATGACTTATCAAACTAAAAATCTAAACACAATACAAATCGAATAATAACTTACAAACCCATAACTTCAAATTACAAACTTTGAATACATAAATCCTTCATCCACACAATTAGGTTCCATATTACAAAAGCTTTCAATAACCATAACCCAAAGTTCTCAAAATATTTAACATAAGTAAACCCCTAATTCTAAAGGTAGGTTTCTCCACTTGGGGTACTCATTTCCTTAACCACATTCCAAATTTACAATTCAAATCTCTCAAGACAATTACAAAAGTAAACCTCGAGACTAACGGTGAGCTCCTTCGCTTGGGTTCTCGGTCCCTGCTAAGGAAAACAAATTTGAAAGGTTGAGCTAAAAAACCCGTGAGTTCCCAAAAACATGCAAAGTACATAACACATATGATTTTTTTCACTTCAAGATTCATACTTGGAAATAAACAAGTAAGAAAGCCAATAATCACACAAGAGTAGGATACGAGTAGCCCTCAGGGGCTAATGTCCTCGAAGTTGGAGCACATTCTTGGACCGGTGCGCAATTCTCGTAGTTGACACTTCGTCAACTTTCACACTTACAACCAAGTAGAACACCACTTACTCCTTTCTCCACCAAACCCCCAACCGGGCCCGCCAGCCTAACAGGAAATTTATATTTGTGTATTGCTCTACAATAGGAACAAGGCCATTTGCCAAGTCCAGAGCACACAACACGCCATGTAGCCCAAGGTTGTTAATCTCCTCGACCTGGGTCTTTCCAATGGCTCAAGTCGATAACTTACCAAGGGGATTAAGTTAATCACGAAGCCCAAGATTGTTAAATCTCCTCGACCTGGGTCTTCCCAATGGCTCGAGTCGATAACATATCAAGGGGATTAAGATTCTCGAGAACAGGAAATACAGGACACGTCACATCACTTCATATAATTCAAAACAGGATTCATGGCATAAGACAAGAGATCCAAAGTATACTCAAAATATCATGAAACCACTTTTGCAAATAGTACCATTCAAATGGGAGTAAGTGCGATAAAGTATACACTTTTCTATTTGATGGATCAAAATCTATTTTTCACATTATTTCACATTTCAAGTTAAATACACATAGTCAAGTATCATGCATGGAAACTCACCGAAGTAGGGTTCGGCTTCCACGTAGGGATCAAACTTAGTTCCTTGAACACTTCCTAAAACAAATTTAAAAAGAAACAATGGTTGAGATTTCTTTCATCTCTCAAATCACTGAAACACTTCACTCTCACTTTTTAATTTCATACCACATTTTTCAAGATCCATTCAAGGGAAAAAAACTTTCATTTCACATGATACAATGTTCCACATAAATCCTTTAGCAATCACATTATCAATTCAAAATAACACTCCACTGATGTACTCATTGGCACTACAAGCACGTTTTCTTTTACAAAATATTTAAGTGAGGTTTCTCAGCTCAAAATCACTTTTTGCACAACACGTTCGACATTCACTTTTAGTTAAAGCTTTCATATTAACATAAAATAATTCATTCCAAGCCATTATATTCAAAATCCCCAGAATTTGGCCAAGATATAGTAAAACCCTCAAATTCACTCAAATGGCACTTTTCACTCAAATTTCATGAAAAACTTCACTTTTAACCTTTTAAATTTCAAACATTCCCTCACACACACACACACACTCACAATTTGAACAATATACATGTTTTCCTCAGAAGAAAACTCTTCGAGAACGTTCACAACATTTCAAAATCAAACATTAAAATTACCAAGCATGGTTTTGGCCATCACATACACTTTTCCTTTGAACTTTTCAACAACTGAAACCCTAATCTCTAACCATATCATGATAAATTCACAAAAAACATTCAAATTCCAATCAGGTCCTCAAGTCCGCTACCTAGGTTGGGATTCCAAGAGCCCAACTTCATCCTTTTCAGATGAGATCATTTTTACCAATATCAACCATATATCTAAACTATTTAACACTAATAAAGCTAGATCTACAAGTTTCAAGACTTATACCTCCGGATCTAACACGATCCGTCAAGATCAAAGATGATCTCGTGAGTTTCCTCTTTCCAAGAGTGCTTCAAAGCCTAGCAACCTTCACAAGCTTCGATCTTAGCCCTCGATCTACAAGTTTCGTCGAAGATTTCCAACACCAAGCTCAAACCCAAGCTTGAGACAAACCACCCAAGCTTTTTTTTCCTCTCTTCCTTTTCCTCCAAATTTTCGAACTTCACTCCTCTTTCTTTTTCTCAAGCCATAAACCTTCACAAATTCAAGGTTCTAGTTGAAGAAGAAATGGAAGATTTAACCACAAGACTTACCTCTCTTTTCTTCCTCCTTCTCCCACTCACTCACGGCTGCCAAGGATGGATGATCAAGCCCAAGAATCCTTCAATCAAGTTTCAGAACTTCAAGTTGCTTGTTGGAAGAAGAAATGGAAGGTCAAACCACAACACTTACCTCTCTTTTCTTCCTTCAAGAACCCGATCAGCTCTCTCTCTCCTACCCCTCTCTCTCGGCTGCAAGAAGTGGAGAAGATGATGGTGATTAAGGGTGCTTGAAGCTTGTTGAAAGCAAGGAAGAAAATGAAGAAGACAAGAAGACAATTTCTCTCTCTTTCCTCCTTGATGGATTCGGCCTCTCTCTCTCTCTAGATCCCAAAAGTGCAGCTGAAAAATTGATCTCAAGGTTGCAAGAAGTGAAGGCTTTATGGTGCCAAAAGGTGCTTTTCCATGATTTAAGGCAAAAAGTGCTTTTTGGCACTTTATGTCGCGTCACACGCGACAGTCGAACTTACACTGTTTTACTCCATTCCAACACTGTCTAACCTTCATAATATTTTCAAAATATCACTATGTATGCTCGATTTCAAGTCCAAGTCACTATTCACGTGTCGGAGCAATTTTTAATGCTAATTTTGGCCAAAACCACACATCGGCAAACAAATCATATAAAATTCTGTAAATTAGAAAATATTCACTTTAAACATATTTTCACTCATATTTCAATAAATAAACATAATATAAATAATATTATGCACTTTTAAAATAATTCTGAATTTTGAGGCCCTCACATCGGCACCCTAAACTTAAAGGTTAGGAAACACTACAGAGATCTGAAGCCTAGGCTCTGATACCACCTGTGACGACCCCACTTCTCCCTAGGGCATACCCTAGGTATCCGTGGAGCGCCTGCCCAGCTCTCGCCAGGACTTACTCACTAGAATAACTAATAATACTTCAAAAGTGAACATACATATCCATTCCAGTACAAATCACAAATAATGCATTACTAAATTCAACTTACAACTCGGTTCTCAAATTATGGTTCAATATATTTAAGGTACAACCACCATTCCATCTTACAAACCCAAATACATCAAGAGTCCATCCATCCCTGATTACAAATGATACAAGAAGTAATCCAACCCATCACGCTAAGATAGATCATACCTCATACTTTCCTTCGCCACGAACCCTGTGGGAGGAAAATAAAACATTTTTGGGGTGAGCTAAAAGCTCAATGAATGTCTAGTAAACCAAGAAATTCATGGACCTTTTGTAAAGCATTTGAGTCTTTAAACAATCATTTCAGAAACACTTAATTTAGCAATCAACATACAGTAAGCAATAATTCAGTAAGCATATAATTCAAGTATTGAAAGGATACAGTGTCCTCCCATGGCAGTTGCAGTCCGTCTTGTCAGTCAGTCACCCTCCTACTCCACCTTATTGATAGGGATTTTCTTTACTCCTCAAATTTTAAAGAATCTTAATGACCCTATATTACCGCAAGTATACGGATCGTTTATTGAGTATAGAGAAATAAGGTGTCGATCCCACAAGGAACTATGGTCTTACAAACACTAAAATTTAATCACTTATTTTATTATCTAGAAAGGCAATATAAAAGAAGGCAAGTAAAGTAAGGAAAGGTAGATAAAAGGGAGAAGGCGGTGAACCGTCCTAAGGAAGAGGGATAAAGAAATTAAAACCAACCATTAGGTGTCAAAGAAATCTAATTGGTAGTAGACAAGAAAATAAAAGAAAGCAAGTAAAGAAATTAGAGAGTTAAATTAGAGAGAGTTTTAAGATCAATTTGGAGGAATTCTAGAGTTTTAGAATCCCTTGTTAAGTTATGATTAGAAGTTAGTCAAGTTTATTATGTCATTTCTCCAATGATTCGCTAAGGTATAACTTCATTTTGTATGCCATCACTTTCATCAATGGTCATGTGTAGTGCAAGCTCTCATTTAACATGAGCTAGTTATTCGGAATTGCTTTCGCTAATTTCTTAACTCCTTGGAATCTTCCTTGACCTATTTTCATAGAGAAAAGAGAGAAACAAGTTAAATAAACTCAATGAAGTTATAGTATAAAATCAAAACCAACCAACTATATTCACTACTTTCGTGAGAATATAAGTTAGTGTTTAAGAACTTAGATCTTATTGAAGGCAAGTTTTTCATTGCTCATCAACATCAAATCATTTATAGTTGGTAGCTAATCAACCATAAATCATAAGCACAAGTCTTAAACTAGCAAAATCATGGAGGACATAAATAGCTCAACTACTTCATAATCACAACTAAAACAAGTTCATCCTAACTCTAGGATTAAAAAGGCTTAGCTAGACATCATATTAAGAACATTTAAGCATGAAACAAACTTGCACAAAGTCATGAAATTAAAGCACAAGAGATAAGTAAGGAAGAAGGAATCTTATTCAATTTCTTGAAATTGAATCCATAAACTTCTTCACAAGTTGATCTCCCAAATACAAAGTGCAAGATTCCTCACAACTTTCACTTTTACTCTCTTTAGAAGGTACTAATAAGAACTAGAACTAAACTAATGAACTAGAGCTATTCTCTAGTCTTTTTTCTCTCTTCAATGGAATTTTTATGGAATGCTTCTAATTGTCTACAAAAGGCCCTATTTATAGAAAATTACAACCATATGCATCCAAAATTATGTCATGTGAATACAAGACAAATTGGCCTTCAAAAGTCAAGGAAAATGGCTTCTTAAATCTCTTTGTCTTCATGCATTTGAATCCTTTGAATTTCAATCTCAAATGAGTTGTAATGTTGAAGCAGATTGTATTTTGAATTAGCAATGAGTTGTTTCTTCAATCTTCCAATATTCTTCACGCAGCTTTCATCGAAATTCTTCTGAAAATTGAGATGGAAGTGAGCTGAAAAACTGGAATTCGGCTGCAATTTGCAGCTGTCACTTTCTGACGATCCGCGATGTAGATCTGCGAGGCATAGGCTCGCGAATCCAGTCCCCTGTCTCCTGTGTGAGGGATTCGCGAGCTATTTGAAATTTCCACTTGTTGGTTCATGTTTTACCTAGTGACTCCACTTGAAACTTGCAAATTCCGAGCTTTTTGTCGTGAAATCGGCACGTTAATTGCTCTGACTTTTATCCCTTTGATTCCTCATTGATTGCATTGCAATTTGCATTTTCCAATTTTTCTTCCAATCTTCTTGGCAAATATCCACATTTTCATCTCATTTGATAATTGAACAAGCAATCCTACAAAAACATGAAATTTTCACCACATTAATCCATAGAAATTCAATTTTCATTATTGAAGCCATCAAATGCAAAATTAACTAGAAAACCTAGTTTATTAGCTACAAAAATTTTGACCTAGAAACTTTTGACCTTTAACATATAACAATCACATAATTCCTCCCCTCCACACTTAAAATGCACATTGTCCTCAATGTGTAAGGAAGGAATAAAAAGATAAGATAGATAAGAAAGTAATACTCCCCTTGTTAACGTGATTGAATTGGTCCACTTTGCCATTTGCCATTGAATAACCTTTAATCCCTGAAAAATTTGACAAGAAACTGCAGGAAAAGGTTAAATTCCTAGATCCGCGAAGCACAGGTCGCGTTTCAGTTCGCGAATTTGGCTCGGTAACTCTCAGAACCAGATCCGCGAGCCATGGATCTGCGATGTGTACATCGCGTATTGATCCGCGGATGCTCAGAAAACTTCTCTGATTCTGATCCGTGATCCTAAGATCCGCGAGGAAGACTTCGCGTACCAACTTGCGGATCCTTCTGGAAATTCAATTCTGCAACTTTTCTGCAACTGTTTCATTGGACAATCAATTTCTACTATTTCCAGAATAAAAATCCTGCATGTTAATTTGCAATGCACCTTCTCTAACATGTGTAATATGATCAAAACAACATAATTAACCTCAATTCTTGAATCAAAAACAACTAAAACACAAATTGAGGTATGAAGATGTTTGCATTTTCACTATTTATCGTGCACCAAAAAGGTCATTTTTGCATGCTTGATATTCCTACAAGACAAACAAAACAAACACACTTAAAAACATAAAACACTCATGCTTAAACATAAGATCACACCAAACTAACACAAACTTAAACAAAATTGGGTTGCCTCCCAACAAGCGCTTTTGTTTAAAGTCGTTAGCTCGACTCAAAATTGTTTCTCTTTAAAATCACTTTGGAGGTGAAAAGGAACTTGTTCCTTCCCAAGGGCTAAAACTTTTGATTCCATTCTTCATTAATGAAGCTTCCCCTTTCTCCAAATCATCCTCATCATCAAACAAAGAAGGATTAGAAGTATCACATATTAAATGAGGAATTTTTGAGAAACATTTAAAACAATCTCAAAGTTTACTTGGTTTTTTCCTTTTTTCTTCATTAACTTTAGGGATTTCATGCTCTATAAAGATCTCTTTTCCTTTGTTCTTCACATGGAACATGTCATTAACAAATAAGCCATCATTATGCAATTCTTGAACAATATCTACCTTTTTTGGCTTAAAAGCTTTTCCATGCCATAATTCAATATCTTTATTTTCATTTAGGTTAAACACCAATTCTTCGTCATTCACTCTAAACTTAATTATGCCTTCTTGAACATCAATTAGAGTGCCGGCGGTGGCTAGAAATGGTCTGCCAAAAATAATAGATAAATGAACATCTTCTTTCATGTCAAGGACAATAAAGTCGACCGGAATAAAGAAATCTTTAACCTTTATAAGGATGTTTTCAATCATACCAACCGGGCGCTTTAATGACCTATCCGCCAATTGAAGAGTGATGTTTGTGTCCTTCATCTCCCTTAAATCAAGTCTCCGAACTATGGAAAGTGGCATCAATAATACACTTGCACCTAAATCACATAAAGCATTAGTAAATTGGAGATGACCAATGGTACAAGGTATAGTAAAGCTTCCCGAATCTTTGAGTTTTTGTGGGAGTTTATTTTGAATCCTTGCCGAACATTCCTCCGCTTATGCTATGGTCTCATAATCTTCAATCTTCCTCTCTTTGGACATGATATCCTTCAAAAATTTAGCATAAGAGGGAATTTGTGAAATAGCATCAATAAAAGGAATGTTAATTCTTATTTGCTTAAACATTTGAGCGATTTTCTCAAATTCCTTCTCCTTATTATTCTTCTTCAACCTATCAGGAAAAGGAATAGAGTTAGTAGCATTCTTAATAGGAATATGAGAAGAAGGAATATCAATATCAATAGCAACATGGTTATCTACTTCTTCCTTTTCCTTATTTTCCTCATTTTCATCACTTTTACCACTTTTACCAAGGTTATTACCCTCTAATGTTCTACCACTCCTAAGAGTGATTGCATTAACATGTTCTCTTGGATTAATCTCAGTTTTACTTGGAAGCTCCCCCAATTTTCTTCCATTAAAGGCATTAGCTAATTGACCTATTTGGAATTCTAGATTTCTATGCATATGGTCAATTTTCTTATCCATTTGTTCAAACCTTTCATTTGTACTTTGAGCATGCTTTCTAGAGCTTTTTCCCAAGTTGGTTGAGGTTCAAGTGGTTTAGAAGGAAATCCGGGTGGATTAGAAGATCTTTGGTTATGAGGTTGATACCTCCATCCAAAATTAGGATGATTCTTCCATCCGGGATTATAAGTACTTGAATAAGGATTGTTTTGAGGTGGTCGGTTGAAGTTGTTGGCAAAGTTAACTTGCTCAACATTCTTACACATGCAAGTGTCATGATTACCACTACAATTTGAACAATAAGCATTACTTACACAAGAACTTAAACCATTTCCTCCTTGTTTATTAAACATGCTAGTAAGATTTTGCATTTGAGCACATAACATGTTAATAGTGTCGAGTTCATACATACCAGCCGGTCTTCTTTGGTTACCTCTTTCATTAGTCCATTGGTAATTGTTAGAAGCCATTTCTTTAATCAAACCTTGAGCTTCTTCGGTAGATTTTGCCATTAAGGATCCACCGGCCGCGGCATCTATGATATTTTTGGTTGGTATAGTAAGACCTTGATAGAACGTTTGTACTACCAACCATTCCGGAAGACCATGGTGGGGGCATCTTCTTTGGAAATCTTTGAACCTCTCCTAAGCTTCATACAATGATTCACCATCTTGTTGGTGAAAACCTGTGATGAAACTTATTAGTTTTGGCAGGAGGAAAATACTTATTTAAAAATGCTTTTACTAAATCACTCCATGAAGTAAAAGTATTGGGTGGATGAGAGTTAAGCCACACCTTTGCTTCGTCACAAAGTGAAAAAGGAAACAATCTTAATTTAATGGCATTATCACTTACTCCATTGTACTTAACAGTACCACATAAATCCGTGAAGTTAGCTAGATGAGTGTTGGGGTCCTCGGTTGCGTTTCCTCCAAATTGGCTTCTTTGGATCATTTGAATAAGTGCCGGTGAAATTTTAAAGTTATTAGCATTAATGGTCGGCCTTGCTACACTAGTTTGAGCACCGGATTCATCCGGCAAGGCATAGTCTCTTAATGTTCTTGGCCTTGATTCCTCCATTGCTATGGATTGTTCACCTTCACTTTCTACCACAATATTTTCTTCTTGTTGTTGGACACGTCTCCTTCCTCTTCTCACCGTCTTTGGAAGCCGATCTCTTGAATGAAGAGATTGGTGTACCTACAAGAAACAAGGAAAGTACTACAAAAAATAAAATCTAGACTAATAAAGCTTGTTTTAACTTTAATGTTGCACCTAGGCCAAGTTTGAGAAACTAGTCTAGGAAAACCGTTAGTTCCCCGGCAACGGCGCCAAAAACTTGATAGAGATTTTCTTTACTCCTCAAATTTTAAAGAACCTTAATGAACCTATATTACCGCAAGTATACGGATCGTTTATTGAGTCTAGGGAAATAAGGTGTCGATCCCATGAGGAACTATGGTTTTGCAAACACTAAAGTTTAATCACTTGTTTTATTATCTAGAAAGACAATATAAAAGAAGGCAAGTAAAGTAAGGAAAGCTAGATAAAAGGGAGAAGGCGGTGAACCGTCCTAAGAAAGAGGGATAAAGCAATTAAAACCAACTGTTAGGTGTCAAAGACATCCAATTGGTAGTAGACAAGAAAATAAAAGAAAGCAAGTAAAGAAATTAGAGAGTTAAGTTAGAGAGACTTTTAAGATCAATTTGGAGGAATTCTAGAGCTTTAGAATCCCTTGTTAAGTTATGATTAGAAGTTAGTCAAGTTTATTATTTCCTTTCTCCAATGATTCGCTAAGGTATAACTTCATTTTGTATGCCATCACTTTCATCAATGGTCATGTGTAGTGCAAGCTCTCATTTAACATGAGCTAGTCACTCGGAATTGCTTTCGCTAATTCCTTAACTTCTTGGAATCTTCCTTGACCTATTTTCATAGAGAAAATAGAGAAAGAAGTTAAATAAACTCAATGAAGTTATAGTATAAAATCAAAACCAACCAACTATATTCACTACTTTCGTGAGAATATAAGTTAGTGTTTAAGAACTTAGATCTTATTGAAGGCAAGTTTTTCATTGCTCATCAACATCAAATCATTTATAGTTGGTAGCTAATCAACCATAAATCATAAGCACAAGTCTTAAACTAGCAAAATCATGGAGGACATAAATAGCTCAACTACTTCATAATCACAACTAAAACAAGTTCATCCTAACTCTAGGATTAAAAAGGCTTAGCTAGACATCATATTAAGAACATTTAAGCATGAAACAAACTTGCACAAAGCCATGAAATTAAAGCACAAGAGATAAGTAAGGAAGAAGGAATCTTATTCAATTTCTTGAAGTTGAATCCATAAACTTCTTCACAAGTTGATCTCCCAAATACAAAGTGCAAGATTCCTCACAACTTTCACTTTTACTCTCTTTAGAAGCTACTAATAAGAACTAGAACTAAACTAATGAACTAGAGCTATTCACTAGTCTTTTTTCTCTCTTCAATGGAATTTTTATGGAATGCTTCTAATTGTCTACAAAAGGCCCTATATATAGAAAATTACAACCATATGCATCCAAAATTATGTCATGTGAATACAAGACAAATTGGCCTTCAAAAGTTAAGGAAAATGGCTTCTTAAATCTCTTTGTCTTCATGCATTTGAATCCTTTGAATTTCAATCTCAAATGAGTTGTAATGTTGAAGCAGATTGTGTTTTGAATTAGCAATGAGTTGTTTCTTCAATCTTCCAATATTCTTCACGCAGCTTTCATCAAAATTCTTCTGAAAATTGAGATGGAAGTCAGCTGAAAAACTGGAATTCGGCTGCAATTTGCAGCTGTCACTTTCTGACGATCCGCGATGCAGATCCGCGAGGCATAGGCTCTCGGATCACATCGCGGATCCGGTCCCCTGTCTCCTGTGAGAGGGATTCGTGAGCTATTTGAAATTTCCACTTGTTGGTTCGTGTTTTACCTAGTGACTCCACTTGAAACTTGCAAATTCCGAGCTTTTTGTCGTGAAATCGGAGCGTTAATTGCTCCGACTTTTATCCCCTTGTTTCCTCGTTGATTGGATTACAATTTGCATTTTCCAATTTTTCTTCCAAGCTTCTTGGCAAATATCCACATTTTCATCTTATTTGATAATTGAACAAGCAATCCTACAAAAGCATGAAATTTTCACCATATTAATCCATAGAAATTCAATTTTCATTATTGATGCCATCAAATGCAAAATTAACTAGAAACCCTAGTTTATTAGCTACAAAAATACCAAAAGCACACAAAAACTACATAATTAAACCTATTAAAAGCATGCAAAATATTGACTTATCATTTATAACACCCAGTGGTAATACTCGAGTATACTGTATAGTGCCCTAAGTACCGACCTACCCGACCGAGTCCGCTTCTGGCTCGAATAGGCCGATAACGAAGGGGGAAGGCCTTGTTCAGCCAATGTGATAAAGTACACATGGCTTACAGTTATGCGCAAGTAATATACAAACAATGGAAGAAGTAAACAGTTGAACGGTTAATAACAGTTAGGTCGAGAGCGATAAAGTACACACTCGCCTAGAAACAAGTATTTCACACTTATGAAATCAAGTAATGTCAAGTATTAATCACATAGACATGTAATTCACATAAGCATGTAATTCACATAACATACGAGGGATATTCACAAACTCATTTCTTTGCAAATATGAGTTGAGTAAATCGTTTCACCAGTTATTTGCACATAGTAATAAAATATTTGACTTGAAACGGATTTGAATATTCATAAACTCTTCATAAATGGTTTCACCTGTAAAAGCATTTTACTTGGAAATAGTGATACATCACTTCATTATAATTACAAGAAAATCGTTTCACCAAAACATTCATTTGCAAATAATAATAAGATTCTTCATTTAAAAGGGGTTGGGACACTCACAAAATAAAGTTAAGTAACCGAAACGTTCGAGTCTTGGTCACCCGCGATATCACCTTCGATCCCTACGTACAACCAATGTATATAACCATCAATTCAAACCAAAAAAACACTTAAAAACACTCAAAACAGCAAAGAGAGCACATGCATGGGCGCTCGAACCAAAACGGACGACATTAGATACAAAACGGAAAACACACACTAGAAGGTGTGAAAGGCAGATTTGACACCTTGAGCTATTTTGATCATTACTCATGGTACGAGTGTTGGATTGAAGTGCGCGAGGTGCCGTTTTGAAGCTAAGAGAACAAGATATAACTTTCATGAAGGCCATTTTTACCCAGATTCACTTTATCCAGGTCGAAGAGTACGAAAACAGTTCCAGAAATTTCAGTGTCAGGATTTCCGACAGGCTTGATTCAAACGATCATAACTCGGCGCTCACAAATCCAAATCAGGAAATTCCAAAGCCATTAGAAAGCTAACATACAAGGATACAATTCTTAAGAGACATTAAAAGCAAAAACATTCATTTTCCCCATCAAAATGACCCATTGCAGTAGAAAATAACATTTCTGCAAATCAAACCATCAGTTACTAATTAAAAACAGGGCATCGGGGAATTTTAGTCATTTCATATGCTACAGTGCTCCGATTCATCTGAAACTTTACAGGTAGAAACCTCACTCAATTCTCTACAACTTTCATGTTTTGTGCTCAAGCTAATTCGGCCTCCATCATACTCGAATATTCAAACTAAATTCGGGCAGATTCAAACTAAATTCGGGCAGAAAATCTAAACAACATTTAATACTTGGAGTTCATCCATACCAATGAATTTCCAGCCATCCAATTCGGTTCCTAGCTAAAAAATTCAATTTCAACCCAATCATCAAATTAATTCCAAGATTATTAAAACAAAACATTAAGTCTTGCAACAATAGTGAAATCCTAACCCTAGCTCTTGGCCAAGGTTCAAGACAAACAAAACATTAAAACCAATCCATGGAATCATTTTAGAAGCTAAGAATGAGCATTAATCAAGGCTAAACATCAACCAAATTCATCAATTACACCATGTACAAGAAATTCCAACTTCCAAAGCAAAGCTAGTTACCTCCTAACTTGATGTTCTTGGCAAGAACTCCAAGGTCCCAAGCTTCAATCACCTCCTCCTAGCTTCCAATTCAAAGTTGGATGGTTGGAACACAAGATTTCTCTTGTTTTTTTTTCCTTTTTTTTCCCTCTCTTTTCTTTCCTTTCTTTCCAGGGTTTTCTCCCCTATTTTTCAGCCTTGCACCTGACTTCTTGAAGCTTCCCAAGTGACTAATAGATTAAGCTCACTAGATATTTAAGGAATGGTCAAAGAATTGGTCAAAAATATCAAGCTAACCCTAGCATCTTCAATGATCTTTCACCTTGGCCCCAAGTGATTTCATTTCCTAGCAATTGAGTCCATAAGTTGTAAATCCAACTTAGTCCACTAATACTTAATTACACCTAGCTAGGTCACTAATCACCCAATTAACATAATCAACTCCCGTAAGCATGCAAGTTCACACCGGAAGTTCATGAAATAACAAACGTTTGATTTGTACATATAAGTAGGGTTTCAAGAAAATATATTAGGGTTAGTACATTTAGGGTTTAGTGTCTAAACAAATTTGGGTTTTGTTGAAATTTATGGTTCTCAAAGCAAACTAGGGTTTAAATTCCAAATTAGGGTTTTTAGACTTGTAAAACAAAATAGTTAAACAAAACACTTTAAGAAGTAAAACAAACCATATAAACCCCTTGGCAAACAATAATCACTATAATTAACATTATTTGAGATTTTCTAGAAATTGGGAAAAAAATCGAGGTCTCACACTTCTAATGGAGTAAACCAAACTCAAAGCTGAAGTTGCAAATCCAAATGTTTCCTTTTACCATTTCTCAAGTAGCAATTGTTAAGATTTAATTGTAGAAATTTTTATTGTGTTTCATTTGGAACTCTTTCAACGTATAGCTCCAATATTATGAATATATTCATAATTACTTGTAAATTATCTTAGTAAGATTGCTTACAAGTATATTATCTAAATACATGGTCTTAGTATCTTATCTAAATACTTTGAAAAAACCAAGTAATTACGATCTATCAACATAGACCTTTACTCTAAAGGAAGATTGCTGCTCCTTTATATCATGTAGAAAATTTTGGATAACTATACCTATAATTTTGGAGCATAGGTATACCCTTCTCGTGTATCATATGTCAACTATATATAACACATAAAAACAACAATAACTTCCACTAAATTGTATGTAAGTACAAGAGCATCCATATTTTTTATAAAATCAAACTCTTTGATTATTTCATCAAAACAGATGATACAACTTTTAGAGATTTGCTTTATTAGCATACAAGATGCTAAAACTTTTAAATTGTGTCAAATACACGATCAATTATTGTTTCCATTTAAGGAAAGGGGTTTTGACATCTATTTGCCATGCCATAACTCATAACTAAAACAAGCAAGTAAATCTAAATGGATTTAAGCATATTGATGAGTTAGAAGGTTTCTTTAAGATAATTGATTATTTTTAACGGCGACCTTTCTACCAATCAAGCTTTATAGGTAACACTTTACCTTCCATATTGGTCTTAACTCTAAAGACTCTTTTGCAGCTAATAGATTTTTAAACCTTTAGGTGGACCGACGATGATCAATACCCTTCGTCAAATATGGAATCCATTCTAGATTATGATTCTGAACCATCTTTATAAGTTGTAAAAATATTCATAAATCATTAAAAAGATCTACAATCAAAAATCATGATTCTCGATAAGAAATCTATATTTCTAAAACTTATGAAACCCTTGTTTTATGAGCTTTCGCTACGCCTCATTGTAAGGGTCTCAAAATTCTATTTTTATTGAAAAATAAATAAAAATAATTATATTATGTTTATTCACTAAAATATTAGTGAATTTATGATTTGAGTTATTATTTTCTAATTTAGAGAATTTTTCATGAATTAACTGCCGGTTTTTTGTTTCGCCAGTTTAAGCGTCGATTTTTGAATCGTTACATGAATAGTAGGTCTAAGGTGAAACTGAGCATACATAGAGATTTAATCGAGATATATTTATAGTAGGGTAGTGCTGGAAGGAAAAAAACCAATAAAAGTTAAAGCGTCACGCGTCGACACGACAAAAAATGGAAGTTTGACCACTTTTCCTTAAAACAAGAGCAACCCTGCATTTTGTCTCCATAAAGTCTTGTTTCTTTCTTCTTGCTTCTCCATTTTTTGCCAACTCTTGAAGCTTAAGAGAGAGAGATAGACGAGTAGAGAGAGAGAGGAATAGACAGAGATTGGAAGCTTTCTTCTTCTTCATCTTCATCTTCATTTTTCTTGCACCTTGGACACCATTGGAAGAGCTTCATCTTGCTCCTTCTTGCTTCTTGTTCCAGCCGTGTGAGAGAGAGGGAGAAGGGTCGAGATCTGAGAGTGAATGAGAGAGAGAAAGTGAGAAAGAAAGTTGTTTCTTGCTTTTCATCTTCTTGATCTTCAGATTTGCGGAGGAAATCGCCAACAAGCAGGCAAATCTTTGGCTAAGTTGGAGGTTCTTGGGATTTCAAAGCTTGGAAGATCATCCTTGAGGGGAACTACACTAGATCCTACTTGATCTTGAGGTATGTTAGTTAGATCTTTGAGTTTTAGCTTTGATAATGCTAGATCTTTTAGATCCATGGATTATTTTTGTTAAAAATGACATTCTTGAAACTTTGAGTTGGGCTCTTGAATTTCCAACTTAGGTAGCTGACTTGAGATGACCTCTTAGGTAGCAGACTTGAGGACTTTGTTGTGATTGTGGCTGTTGTTGATGAGATGGGTTTATTTTGTGGTTAGAAAGTAAAAATGTTGTTGAAAATTTTGGAAGAAAAGCTAAGCTTGATGGCCGAACTTCACTTGGAAAGTTTTGATTCTTGATTTCAAATTTTTATGATGTTTCTTGACTCGATTTTTTCCGAATAAATATGTATTATGTTCATTTATGAGTATAAGTTTTAATGGAGTTAAATCTTGAATTTTGAACGGTGAAAAGTTGAGTTTTTCACTAATTTTTGGATAAAAGTACTATTTGGACAGATTTGAGTATTTGAAATGTTTTGATTATTTTTCATGATTTTTGTACGACAAGATTTGGTGAAAATTGAATTAAAAACATGATAAAACCTTAACTAAAGCTTTGGTGTTGAGTTTGAGCCTGAATGGGTGATGTTTGAGGTAAAAGATCTCGTTTAAGTTCATTGTCTTAAAAGTTGAGAAGTTGCGAACATGGAGTATATCGTCCCTTTTGATGTTACTCGCTTTCTTTATTTGATTACCTTTAAATATGAATTTGAAGTGGAATTTTATATGCTTTATGTGAAATGCATGACTTTTGGAACTCACTAGGTTTTAGCTCATTCTTTTAAATTTGTTTTCCTTAACAGGGACTGAGAACTTGAGTGAAGGCACCACTCATTAGGGTTGATTTGATCTTTTGAAACTTGTTTAAGAATCTAGATCCTTGTATTTGGAATTCATTAGCTAAATTTATTTATGTATGACAAGTAATTCGAATGATATTTTGGGTTTGTAAGATGATTTACTGGTGATACCTTATGCATTTTGGATTGTGAGATAGAAGTAGTTTAGTTATGAGTTTTTGATAAGGTTAGAAATGATATTTAAATTGTATCTTTGGAGAAGTAGTTATCATTTGTGTGAGTAAGTCCTGATGAGAGTTGGGTAGGTGGTCCACTGATACCTTAGAGTGCGCCCTAAGGAGAGGTGGGGCTGTCACATTCATCATCATGAAATGCAAGCTCGAATTCCATGTATTTTGTTTAACTTCCTTTGGATACTTGAAACTCTTTCAAGTTACTGAGTTCTATCTTTTTCCCACTAGGTTATCTAAAGTAAATAATATATCTAGAAAATAGTGGTTTTAGAGTTAAATCGCTTTTATTCTTGGAGATGATAGAATTATAAAATTATTGGAGAAAATAAGGAAACTCTAGCATATATGCTAAGGAAAAATTAAACCAAAATAAGGTAACGAGAAACGATTTACTCTTCTCCTTTTTTGGCTGATTTTTTCTTTCCATTAATTTCCAAGAACACTCAACAAAAGGTCTTAATCAGATTTTTGCTCCACTTTGTCCAATTATAGATGCCCACTTCATAAGTAGTACAATCCAAACTTTCATAAAGATTTGGATTATTTAACCTTTCATATCTTGTATGAAACAAAGATATTCATGGAACAAGATTTAGTGTATAGGAGACAATTTTGTCCAAGATAAACCCCAAAACCATTTTGGTAAACTTGCATAGGACATCTCATCTCATGAGATATGATTCTTTATCTAGATTATTCAACAATAATTGAGATATCTAGAAAAATTATTTTACTTGAGAATCTCATTCTCCTTTAGTTAATTTTGAAACCCTTAGGTTAAGTATTCTCCATCTTGATCAAATCTTGGTGTTCCAATACTTCACCATGGCTCGAGTATTCTTCACCTTGATCATATCTAGGTATCCCAATACATGACCAAATTATTTCTCTGCTTTATATTTAAACCTCTTAACTTCTCCAAGTTTTGGATTTGAACCTCGAGATACATGTATCCATTTTAATCTGTTATTAGTAAAAGTAATAAAGTATGAGAAATAATCATCTCTAATATGAATTGTTAATCTTCCACAATCATCACAATGTATGAATCTTAAGAATTCTTTGAACCTTTTCATAAAATATCAAATCAGTCCTTTTATTAGTGAATTAGATTCATATGTCTCAAATGATTCATAATCAATTGAGTCAAATCATCATGTGATTTGAAAAATCTATTTCTTATTCAAAAGATTAATTTATAAATGCTAAAGATCACATTATATTGAGAAATGGACTTTCTTTTATTTTAGAAAATAGTAACACTTATTAAGTTCTAAAATAAGTCCACTAGTTAATCTCAAAATTAAACTTTCACAAAGTTATATTTTAAGACCATGCTATGAAAGTTTGTACCATAAGGCTAGTTCTCTAAAACCTCATAACTTATCAAGTCTTGATAATTAATCCTCCTTATCAGCTCTTGATAAGTCCTTTTAGTCAACGCTTGACTAATAGTGCATGACAAAATTTTGATTGTCTAAATTTCTCAATATAGTCAATCATCTCTAATAAATTAATATTTAATTAGAGAAATTTTTGTCATCTTGTATTGAAATTATTCTTCAAAGATTTCATATATCTTATACCTTGATTATCATTTAACCCTTGAGATGTGTAATTATGGTAAAAGAAATTGAAACCTTTTGTAGTAAAAGAGATTTAGAAAGCATCTATGGTATACTGTCATCATCTTTCTTTGCTTATTATAAGCAATTTTTATTAATTCCATTACAACTTCCATGATTAGAAGTGTCAAGGTTTTAAAGGATATAGCCAAATTTTCTTGAGAACTTTTCTCAATTCAATTTGCCAATCCAAGAAATTGGAATTATCTATTATATCGAGATTAATATGCAATTACTCATAATTTCTATAATGGATACTAAAGATAAAAGAGAATTGCTATTTATACAAAACAAAACCAAGTAAAAATGACGTAAAAAATAAATTTTGGTTTTACTTCTACTATTTGATTCAAATTTATAACCCTCTTATATAGATTTGGGAATTTAAAAAATACCTAGTAGGCTAAAATCCCATCTAATTATTTTGATCTTTAGTGTGCTCAACAAATCACAATAATTTCAACAGGTAGGTATGTGTTACCAATTGCAATTCTTGTAATTTCTAAATAGTTGAGTTATCAAATCTTGATAAATCACATGATATGTGTTACCTGACCTTTGCCTCTAAAATTTTATGACCTTGAGTGTACTCAATAAGTCACAAGTTTTAATTAAATCATATCCATTATTCTGATATTTGATCTCATAGTTAAAACTCCTCATGGTGAAACAACCTTGAATGTACTCAACAAGTTAACTCGAATATGATTTCATTTTAATTATAGTAATGGAAGGCAATTTAAATCTTGACTTAATATTTGAGTAGAGGGATTTTAGAAATGTTATATTCCAAATTGGTTTTCATGAAATATATAGCATGCATATTCATTCATCAACATAAATAAATAAACATACTATAATTAAATATGGATGTTTATGAACTCTATTCCTAAACTAGTTTCCTCGAGTCAAAAGGAAATTAGATAGTCAAAGTAAGGGACAAGCGATATCTCCTTGCCCTGTACGTTTTTTGTATGTCTGCCACGGTAGAATTGGTGCCATCTTCATCTCCTTTGCACATTACAAATGCAAATATATTCTAAACATTTTAGATCCTCACATTCTCCCTATCCCTAATATAGTACATTACATAATACTGAGAGAAACCTTGAGTTACATTCAAGATGAGTGAGATGAGAAAAGAATTTATATTGACAGTATATAAAGAAGACAAGACACGCAGACCCTATTTCAAAAATATCAAAGCTAAAACCATACATACATTCAGCCATTCACAATTACATTAGTCTTAATCCATAATTATCGATCATGCATTCATAAGAATGTCTTGTAGATGCCTTTGCTAAGGATTTTCAAACTAGTCTATGGTTGTTCAAAGATCCTTTCATATACAATATTAAATGAAAGTATAAATATTTATTTAGTTCTAATCATGTATCATTATATGCGCAAGCCTTTAAACTCAAACGACTTCAATTCAAGAGGTTTAAAAATTAATTGAATCAAATTCAATTGAATAATTTTCATTGTTGGAAAATGGTTTTAGCGACAAAAAACTGGTTTTAGTGATGAAAAATAGTCACTAAAACTTTTAGTGACATTCAGGAAAAGACCGGACTTGACTAGTCACTTTGACCAACCAAGACCGGTGCCATTGCAAATGTTTTGACAAAAAAAAAAAAAAAGAGACCAGTGCCATTACAATGCCTTCCTCTGTAGGGCCTTAAAATTTGAATTTTCTTTTAAAATGCATAATAATGTTTATATTGTGTTTATTTATTAAAATATGAGTGAATTTATGTTTTGAGTGATTATTTTCAAATTTAGAGAATTTTTCTAGAATTATTTGCCCGTGTGTGGTTTCGGCCAATTTAATCGTTAAATTTTGTTCCGAAGTGTGAATAGTGACTTTAAGATGAAACCGAGCATATGTAGAGATATTACAGAGATATATTTAAGGTTGGACAATATTAGAATGAGATAAAACAGTAAAAGTTAGAGTGTCACGCGCGACGCGACAAAAAGTGGTTGCTTGACCACTTTTCCATGATTTGAGGAAATGACACCTTTTTGTCCCCTTAAAGCCTTACTTCTTGCTTCTTGTTGCTTCACTTTTTCAGCCACACTTGAGCACAAGAGAGAGAGGGAGGTCGAGAATCTTGAGAGAAAAGAGAGAGAAAGCTTGCAACTTTGTTTTTTCCATTTCTTCTTCCTCAACTTCCTTGAAGTTGTGAGACTCCATTGGAGGGCTTTGGATTGTTTCTCCTCCATTTCTTGGCTGCCATGTGAGAGTGAGAGAGAGTGGGAGAGGTCTGAGCTTGAGAGAGAGAAAAAGAAGAGAAAAGAAAGCTTGTGTGGTTTGTTTCATTCTTGATCTTGAGTTTGTTGTCGGAAATCATCATCAAAACAAGCGGATTGTGGGCTAAGATTGGAACTTCTTGGAGTTGCTAAGCTTGGGAGTATCATTCTTGAGAAAAGCTCACAATATCTTGTTTGATCTTGTTAGATCTAGATAGATCTGAAGGTATAAGACTCAAACCTCTTAGATCTAACTTGATTAAAGTTAAATATGGTAGATCTATAGTTTATTTTGCTAAAAATGTTTATATTTGGAATTTTTAGTTGGGCTCTTGAATTTCCAACTTAGGTAGCGGACTTGAGATGACTTTTAGATAGCGGATTTGAGGACCTGATTGTGGTTGTGATTGATATTTGTGAAATGAGTTCATTTTATAGTTAGAAAGTAGATTTTGTTGTTGAAAATTTTGAAGGAAAGTGTTATGGGTTGGCCGAACCATGCTTGGAAATTTTGATGTATGATTTCAAAATTTTTTGATATTTCTTGATGAGATTTTGTTTAAGTAAATATGTATTATATTCAATTATGAGTATAAGCTTTAATAGAGTGAAAATCTTGAACTTTAATGGTGAAAAATTAAATTTCACTAAACTTCAAGGGAAAAGTGCGATTTTGGACAAATTTGTGGGTTTGAAAGACTTTAGCTAATTTTCATGAATTTTGTGCATTGAGACCTAGTGAAAATTGTTTGAAAAATGTGTTAGAACCTTGGTTAAAAGTGTAGTGTTCAGTTTGAACTTAAATGGGTGATTTGGAGGTGAAATACCTCATTTTATTTCAATGTGCTAAAGATTAGAGGTCGCCTGGATGGAGTACATTGACAGAGTTGTTTGGTTATGTGAAATTTTGATCTGAAAATGGAATCTTGTCAAATGAGTTTCAACTCAAATGGTTACTTTTCGTTTGAGCAGAGTTAATGGAATTTTGTGAAGAATTTTGATAAGACAAATGAATGAGTTATTTGAGTTTAGTTTCGCTGTGTGTGAAGCGAAACTTATTTCTTCCTTTTTCATGATAATAGGAGGTGAGGAAGGACTTTACTACTGTGGTGTGTTTCAATGTTTGTTATGTGATTATACGAATATGATTCGAATTGTGTTAGTTAAGCGATTTGATGTGAAATTGGGTTTTCAAACCATCAAGTAGGGTGGTGTGTACTTCATCGCACTTACCTCTATTTGAAAGGAAATAATTGTGAAAGTGTTTTGTAGTGACTTATGTGTGTGTGTGTGAAATTTTAGGGAATTCTTGAGACCTATCGGTTGAGTCATTTGACTCGAGCTGTAGGCTAGGCTTAGGCCATGGAGAAAGGAACGAGCCATAGGGTTATTGATGGAATATGATGTGATGTGATGTGATGTGATGTGATGTGTGCTCGGGACTTGGCATATGGACTTGTCCCCGATGACGAGCAATAAACAAACTATTTGATGTGATATGTGCTTAGAGTCGGGCCCGATGGGGGTTTGGTGGAGTAAGGAGAAGTGAAGGTCTTCTTGGTTTTGTATGTGAAAGTTGACGGAGTGTCAACTATTCAGAACGTGATCAAGCTACATGGATCTTGCTCCCCCATCTACCTATGTGTTGTTAACGCTTTCTATTTGTTTATTTCTAGATATGAATATTTGAAGTGAAATATCATATGCTATGTATTTGCATGCCTTTGGAACTCACCTTGGCTTTTAAATCATTCTTTTCAATTTGTTTTCCTAGCGGGGTGACTGGAGAACCCAAGTGAAGGAGCCAACCATTAGAATTAGGGTTCGCTTGTGTATCTGGTTTGGAAAACTTGAATTTATGAATTTGAGGGCTTCTGTATTTTGAGACTTTTAATGTATGATAAAGTACTTTGTGTATTTTGGGATTGTAAGATTGAGGTAATATATTTGTGAGATATCGTTTGGTTTGGATTTATGATGGTATTTTAGTTTGATAAGTTAGTGACCTTTGAGTGAGTGGAGTCTCATGAGGAGGACAAATGGTTTGAACCCCTGGTTAGTTTTAGAGGTGGGGGGTCAATCACATCCTCTCCCCCTTTTTTTTTATTTTTGAATTTCCAGCAAATAAATACAAGGAATCCCTTTTTTTTGGAAATTCTAATAACTTGGAAACTATATTTTATTCATAATAAAACATAAATACAATTTCCAAATCACTTTAGAAACCAATACTAATTTGGAAACTCATAATTCTTAGCAAATCTTATTTTTTAAGAAATATTAAATAGTTTCCAAATTTCTTTCCAATTCCTTTTGTTTTAAATTATGGAAACCACATTCTAGTCTCATTAAATTGATTTTCCATATTTTAAAACCATGATAAGAAGCTTTTCACAATTGAATGATAATCCAAGTCAAAATTAGGATTTTCTAGTTTAACCAGAATTTCCTAATTCACTTGTTTTTGAAAATTTTTCTTTTAAAACATTTTAGAATTTCAAATACTGATCTTAGAGCACTCTTCTAATTTAATCTCTTAAATCAGAAAGTTCTCAAAGTATTTGAACACTTACCAAATTCAATCTCATCAAATTTGAAAGTTTCTAAAAGTTGGTTTACCTCTTAATTCTTGTCTCACTAAAATTAAGTTAGTTTCCAAAGCTTAATTGAACAATTCTTTGTCGAATTTGAATTTTTAAATTTTTCAGAAAATACCTTAATTCAAATCATATTAGAATTATAGAAAAATTTCCAAGTTAGGTTAGAAACCCAAAAGAAAAGGAAATCAGTGATCAAACCTAATTTGCCATTGAAATCTAACTTGTTACTTGAATTTCCTTTTTATAGAAAAATTTCCAGCAATAAACTAATCAAAGGCCTTCATCATCACAACCATCATATGGCTGGAAATTGAAGTCAAGAAAAGAAAAACAAAAGTGACGCAAACAGCCACTATACTATTGCATTAAAACAATTTCTAGCAGTAAACTATTGCTGTCTTTTGCTTAATTTCTTACTTGCTTTAATTGGCAATCATAGGATATAATTTATTCACAAAACAATTTTATGCAAGGATGAAGAAAACAAGACCAAACCTTTAGACTATTATAAAGGTTAGGCCAAAAATTATGCAGTCCATACCTTGACGGAGCTGATCTGACCTTTTTCTCATGAATAGTCATCCGAATCTTGTATCACCAATTCTTCATCATTCATTTGTAGTGTCCCTTTTTTTTAATACTTTTCAGTAATCACATCACATAAAACGGGCACAACTATTAATCTTTTCATGAATTTTAGTATGATGAAAAACAACTTTTTTAAGAAAATTCATTCATCAAATTTTTGAAACCACTATAACAAAAAGGGCCTTTTCTGGCACTTACAAGTGTCAGTATATACAATTTAAACTGACACTTTTCCTTTCCTGACACCTCGGACGTGTGTCGTGCCTTCCAATGTAGGGATAGCCTAATAGCATGCAAATGTGTCAGGCAAACATATCTATTATGTGATGACCCCACTTCTCCCTAGGGCGTACCCTAAGGTATCCGTGGAGTGCACCTTGACTCATGGCCAGACTCACTCACTAGAATCGGCGGGCAACCAATAATACTTCAAAAGTGATTGTAAACAACCATTCCAATCCAAATCACAAATATTACACAATGAAATTCAACTTACAACTCTCATTCCCAAATTACAGTTCAAAGTACTTAGAGTACATCCACAATTCCATCTTACAGACCCAGATACAGCGAAATCCAACCACCCATGATTACCAAGGATACAAGGGTAATTCAACCCAAAACACTAAGAAGGATCTCAAGCGCTATCCATGCCTTGAGCCCCAATGGGGGAAAATAAACATTTTTTAGGGTGAGCTAGAGCTCCGGTGAATGTCCGGTAAACAAGAAGATTCATGGACTTTTGAGTTAACAATCACTTTGTAAAACAATTGAGTTTTCAAGCAATCATTTCATCAATACTCACTTTAACAACAACATACAGTAAAACGAGTAATTGGTACACAATCAAATCCAAAGATTATTGGAAGGTAATCTGAGTGCTCACTTGAGCTATTTGGTAGTCCACTTCACCTTATAACTCACGATCAATCCCTCGGTTCAACCTGGCCATCACCTTATCCCTCAAGGTAATACTCAGTATACCTAATCGTGCAAGGCGGTTCCAACCTACCCACTGAGGTCATACGCCTCAATAGGCTAGCAACTAGTAGGTACCCGGCCATAAAGCGCGTACAACATGCGCATAAATAATGATCACACAACCAGGAGTTTGTTTTAAGATAAAGTTTTTCCAACCTATCCAGCCCCCTAATGGCGCACTCAAGTGGTGACGACCCACCGATCGCTCAAGAGGGGGGGGTCTTAGATAGGTTTCTAGCAAAAGGGTCTTGAGACCCAGTTCAGTCGATACGATAAAGTACACATCGACCTACAAGTAGTGAACGATGCGATAAGGTACACATCGGACTACAGGGGTGTTCCTTGGTACACCACTATCAAACAATCAAGTTATCAACCAAACAATCAAGGAAACAAGTAATATGCAAGCAATGGAAGTGTAGACAGTTGAACAGTATATTAACAGTTAGGTCGAGTGTGGTAAAGTACACACACCTAGAAACAAGTATGTAATTCACATAACATACGGAGATATTCACACCAATCATTTCTTTGCAAGTATAAGTTGATATATCGATCACAAGTCATTTTCACGTAGTAGCAAAACATTTGATTTAAAAATGGATTTGAACATCCATAAACTCTTCATAAATGGTTTCACTTGTAAAGCATTTCATTTGGAAATGACAGTAAATCTTTTCAATAAATCATTCATTTCGAAACTATTGCCAGATTTCATTTGAAGGGGAGTTGAATCATTCACAAATCCTTTATAAGCTATTTCACGGGTAAAAGCATTTTACTTAGAAATAGTGATAAATCATTTCTTCGTAAATACTAGCAAATCATTTTACAAATCATTCATTTACAAACCATGGCAAGATTTCTATTTAAAGGGAGTTTGAACACTCACCTCGAACCACTCAAACTAGTGAGTAAAGAAGAACGCTAAACCGTTAGTGGTTCACCCTCGACAAATCTTGGCCACGGCCAAAAGTTCAACTATCGATACTTGCCAAAATCTCATATTCCAAGTCTTAACTCAACTCCCAGAAACACCAAACCCTTACTACTATGAAGTCTTGGTTCCAGACCATATTTAAAATTACCCTTGTTGAAATAGTAGGTCTCGAACCTCAAAATCATTATTTTCAAAATAACTTGACACCCACTCATAGTCAAACTATACATTAATTTAAAATACTTCATACCAAGCTCTTATATTCAAATCCATAGAATTTAAGTATAATAAAACCCTCAAATTCATTCAAATGACTTTTCATTCAAAATACATGAAAACTTCACTTTTCATCTTTAAAATTCAAACATTCCCTCCACTCAAACATACACTCACAAATGGACAAAATACATATTTTCTCGGGAGGAAAATTCTTCAAGAACAAACACAAATTTCGAAAGTCGGCAACATTAAATTTACCAAGCATGGGTTTGGGCATCACATCTATTTTCCTTCAAAATTCTCAAACAACAAAACCTACTTTTCTAACCATATCATCATATATTTCTGGAATATCATTCAGGCCAATCGGTCCTCAAGTCCACTACCTAGAGGCCACCTCAAGTCCGCTACCTAGGTTGGGATTTCAAGAGCCCAACTTCATCTTTTCAGATGAGATCATTTTACCAAAATTAACCATAGATCTAAGCTATTTAACACTAATAATGCTATATCTACAAGGTTCAAGCTTTATACCTTCAGATCTGACTAGATCTGACAAGATCCGGCAAGATCTCACGAAATCCCTCGAGCTCTTCCTTAAGAAGTTACTTCAATCTTAGAGACACCCAAAACTTGATCTTAGCCCAAGATCTTCAAGCTTTTACAATGATTTCTAACACCACACTCAAGAACAAGCTCGAGACAAACCACCCAAGCTTTCCTCCTCTTTTCCTCCAAATTTCTGGATCTTTCCCCTCTTCTTCTCCTTCACACGGCTGCCAAGAAATGGATGATCAAACCCAAGATTCCTTCACTAAGATCTCACACTTCAAGTTGATGGATGATCAAGAAGATTGAAGCTCAAACCTCAAGCTTTTTTCTCTCTTCTTCCCCAAGAAAATCAGCCAGCTTTCTTCTCTCCTCTCTCTCCTGCAAGAAGTGGTATGGAGGATGGCTTCAATGGTGGTTGAAGCTTGAAGAAGCAAAGAAGAAGAAGATGAAGTGCAATTCTCTCTCTCTCTCTCCCTTAGCTCGGCTGTCTCTCTCTCTCTCTCTAAGGCTCAAAGAAGGCTGCTGAAAAGTGAGGAAAGGAAGCAAGAAACAAGGTTTTATGGGGCAAAGGTGGCCCTCCTTAATTTATGGAAAAGTTGTCTCAAGACCATTTTATGTCGCTGTCTGCTGATATTCTAACTTACACTGGTTTCCTTCATCCCGATAACACTGTCTCACCATAATAATATTTCCAAAATATCACTACATATGCTGGTTTCAAGTCCAAGTCACTATTCACGTGTCGAGACAATTTTAACGCTAAAATAGCCAAACCACCCACAGGCAATAAATTGGTGATAAAATTCTCTAAATTGGAAAATAATCACTTTAAACATATATTCACTCATATTTCAATAAATAAACATAATATAAATAATATTATGCATTTTAAAATAAAATTTGAATTTTGGGGCCCTCATCCTTCCTCCTTAAAGGAATTTTGTCCTCAAAATTCTCTTACCTTCTACCCTCAGGTTGACCGTGGAGTCTGGACCAAAATGGTATATACTCTAGCTGGCCATGGTCGCTCCTCTCTTCAATAGCTTGTTGAGAAGTATCCACATTTCCCTTGGCGGAGTACTACTATCTCGTAGTTGCTTTCCTCGGGCAAGGTTAACTTGATGGTCGGACTCCCACATCACACCTTCTCTTTCACCCAACAATTGTCCCCTCATGATTGCTTTTCCACAATATCCACAAGTTGGTTGAAAAATCGTGGCTCGACTCCCTTATGTTATTTCCTTTGATTGGACTCTTCTCGCTTGGGTCCCTTGTGATATAGCTCTTTCTATTCGCTCCACTCTATGAGAAGAAGGAAGAGGTGGTAGCCTTACTCCATCAGCCCCTTTTCCAACTTTGAATGGTGATACACTCTCTCTAAAAGATTCAAAGTGGCTACCACTAGGTGTATCTCTCTTTGGTGAGTAGGCTCTCAATTGGGATTTTGTATCTCGACCCTTTGGGCTTTTCTCGAGGGCATCGGTAAGGAGGTCTCAATTTGAGCTGCTGCAGAGCATCTTGAATTTCTAGATTGAGTCCTTGAATAAAGCCTTATTCGCAGCCTCTGTAACCACTAGTTTGGGCAAACCTAGACAATTTGGTGAATTGGGTTTCATATTCAGCCACACTTAAGGTTCCTGTGCAAGCTTTATAAAATCCTCTCTCTCTTTTCTTGGACTAGTGGTGGAAGGAACTTTCATTAAATTCCTCGCACAAAGTTCATCCAAGTCCTAGGAGTTTGTTCCCTTTCCCACTTGTTTCTTATTACATTCCACCATCCTGAGCAGCCCTTCAAATTGGAACGGCAAAGGTCACTTGTCTCTCCTCCCAATAGTCCAATGCATCAAATATATTTCTTATATTTTCTAACCAATTCGGCTTTATCGGTCGATCCCTAGAAAACTTAGTAGGAGAAAACTTATGAAATCTTTCTAAAGCCTTATCTTCTCCTATCTCTTGGTTTCCAAGTTGATTCACTTGTCCATTCCATGGCCTTGTTGAGGTGCTCAACGCTCTAATATATCCGTCATCGATTTAAAAACCGTGCCATTTGATCGCTTGCCCAGTCCTTGACCAGTGTTTTGGTTAGCCATAGATCCACTCTCTTCCTCTTGATTGTGGGTTGTCACGTGGGACGCCCCCGTCGTGGTCTTCTAGCTTCCATTTTTCAACTAAACGATAGGGACATGCATTAATGCAGTATACACTTGGAGCATACACATACAAGTATCAATCCATAAAAACAAGAGAGACAGTTCCATTTTTGCACGTAACATTTTCACAACACAGTTTAAATCCAGTCATGTCCCAATCCAGTACAAACTAGAGCTCATTCAGTTAAAACACAAATCACAGTCAAATTGAGTACATATCCAGTCAATAATAGCAAACAAAAGCAAGTAAATCCTTAACAAAATACATTGGTCCCCACAGTAGAACTCTTGACGTTCTAATCCTGTCATCCTCATACAAGAGGTCAAAAGCAATACATCACTAGATTAATTAGAATCAACAGATTCCTGTTCTCTAACACGTACAACTTCATTTCCAAAGCTAGGACTCTCAGGGCCACGATCTTCTCCACCTCTCTCCCTTATTTGTTGAGTCATTCGAACCAAACGATTATTAGCTTCTTGTAATTGTGCAAAACATCAAGTTCGCTTGCTTCCTCGAAAGCACCCTAGTCTCCAACTCTCAATCCGGTCATTTGCTCTTTCATTTGCAATAACTAGCCTCTGCCTTTCATCTACTATAGCTAAAACCACACAGTCGGGATACAAATATGTCATCCAACAATTACATTGACTATCCACCCTACGTCCTGGGACGAACTGCCGGAATGGCTCACGGATCCCTGTCAAACATAATGAAGGGAGTCGCCCAGGTGTCCTCGTTGCTCCACCCTCCATTCCTACAATCACAACTAGGATTAGTCTTGAGGTAAACTATTACCATAAATCACGTCACTTAATAGTCAAACCAGTCCCATGTCCATTCCTAAACTTAAAGCCTAGGATACACTTTTACATGTAGAGCCCTAAAGCTACGATACCTGTGGCGACCCACTTCTCCCAAGGTGCACTACAGGTATCCGTGGAGTCCTGCCAACTCTCGCCAGGACTCACTCACTAGAATAACCAATAATGTGTACTTCCAAAGTGATTGTAAACAACCATTTCCAATCCAAATCACAAATATTACACAATGAAATTCAACTTACAACTCTCATTCCCAAATTACAGTTCAAAGTACTTAGAGTACATCCACAATTCCATCTTACAGACCCAGATACATCGAAATCCAACCACCCATGATTACCAAGGATCTAAGGGTAATTCAACCAAAACACTCAAGAAGGATCTACGCCTATCCATCGCCTTGAGCCCCGGGAAAATAAACATTTTTAGGGTGAGCTAGGAGCTCAGTGAATGTCCAGTAAAAGCAAGAAATTCATGGACTTTTGAGTTAACAATCACTTTGTAAAACAATTGAGTTTTCAAGCAATCATTTCATCAATACTCACTTTAACAACAACATACAGTGAAATATAATTCAAGTACACAATCAAATCCGGATATTGGAAGGATACGATTGCTCACTTGGAGCTATTTCGGTAGTCCACTTCACCTTATAACTCCCCGATCAATCCCTCGCTCATCCATCACCTTATCCCTCCGTGGTAATACTCGAGTATACCAATTGGGTGCCAGGTTCCAACCTACCCGACCGAGTCCAGTCGGCTCGAATAGGCTAGCAAACCTGGGTGGCCGTTCCAGCAAAGGCGCATAAACATAAATAATGATGGTCACAACCAAGGAGTTTGTTTTAAGATAAAGCTTTCCAACCTATCCAGCCACCCTAATGTACTCAAGTCGCGCTTTTGACCCACCGACGCCAAGAAGGGGTCTTAGATAAACTTTCTAGCAAAAGGGTCTTGAGACCAGCCATTGGTCGATACTGATAAAGTACACATCGACCTACAAGTAGTGAACGATGCGATAAGGTACACATCGGACTACAGGGGTGTTCCTTGGTACACCACTATCAAACAATCAAGTTATCAACCAAACAATCAAGGAAACAAGTAATATGCAAGCAATGGAAGTGTAGACAGTTGAACAGTATATTAACAGTTAGGTCGAGTGTGGTAAAGTACACACTCACCTAGAAACAAGTATGTAATTCACATAACATACGGGAGATATTCACAGACTCATTTCTTTGCAAGTATAAGTTGAATATATCGTATCACAAGTCATTTTCACGTAGTAGCAAAACATTTGATTTAAAAATGGATTTGAACATCCATAAACTCTTCATAAATGGTTTCACTTGTAAAGCATTTCATTTGGAAATGATAGTAAATCTTTTCAATAAATCATTCATTTGGAAACTATTGCGATTTCATTTGAAGGGAGTTGAATCACTCACAAATCCTTTATAAGCTATTTCACCTGTAAAAGCATTTTACTTAGAAATAGTGATAAATCATTTCTTGTAAATACTAGCAAATCATTTTACAAATCATTCATTTACAAACCATGGCAAGATTTCTATTTAAAAGGAGTTTGAACACTCACCTCGAACCACTCAAACTAGTGAGTAAAGAAGAACGCTTAAACTTAGCAGGCTGGTTCACCCTCGACAAAATCTTGGCCACCCGAGCCAAAGTTCAACTATCAGATACTTGCCAAAATCTCATATTCCAAGTCTTAACTCAACTCCACAGAAGCACCAAACCCTTACTACTACGAAGTCTGGTTCGGGCCATATTTAAAATTACCCTTGTTGAAATAGTACGGTCTCAGACCTCAAAAATCATTATTTTCAAAATAACTTTACACCCACTCATAGTCAAACTATACATTAATTTAAAATACTTCATACCAAGCTCTTATATTCGAAATCCAAAGAATTTGGCCCAAAGTATAATAAAACCCTCAAATTCATTCAAATGACACTTTTCATTCAAAATACATGAAAAACTTCACTTTTCATCTTTTAAAATTCAAACATTCCCTCCACTCAAACATACACTCACAAATGGACAAAATACATATTTTCTCGAGGAAAATTCTTCAAGAACAAACACAAATTTCAAATCAAACATTAAATTTACCAAGCATGGGTTTGGCATCACATCTATTTTCCTTCAAAATTCTCAACAACAAAACCCTACTTTTCTAACCATATCATCATATATTTCACAAATATCATTCAAGGACAATCAGTCCTCAAGTCCGCTACCTAGAGGCCACCTCAAGTACGCTACCTAGGTTGGGATTTCAAGAGCCCAACTTCATCTTTTCAGATGAGATCATTTTACCAAAATCAACCATAGATCTCTTCTATTTAACACTAATAAAGCTATATCTACAAGGTTCAAGCTTTATACCTTCAGATCTGACAAGATCCGGCAAGATCTCACGAAATCTCTCGAGCTCTTCCTTAAGAAGATTACTTCCAATCTTAGAGACACCCAAAACTTCGATCTTAGCCCAAGATCTTCAAGCTTTTACAATGATTTCTAACACCACACTCAAGAACAAGCTCGAGACAAACCACCCAAGCTTTCCTCCTCTTTCTTTTCCTCCAAATTTTCGGATCTTTCCCCCTCTTCTTCTCCCTTCACACGGCTGCCAAGAAATGGATGATCAAACCCAAGATTCCTTCACTAAGATCTCACACTTCAAGTTGATGGATGATCAAAAAGATTGAAGCTCAAACCTCAAGCTTTTTCCTCTCTTTCTTCCCCAAGAAAATCAGCCAGCTCTTCTTTCTCTCCTCTCTCTCTCGGCTGCAAGAAGTGGTGGGGAGGATGGGCTTCAATGGTGGTTGAAGCTTGAAGGAAGCAAAGAAGAAGAAGATGAAGTGCAAATTCTCTCTCTCTCTCTCCCTTAGCTCTCGGCTGTCTCTCTCTCTCTAAGGCTCCAAGAAGGCTGCTGAAAAGTGAGGAAAGGAAGCAAGAAACAAGGCTTTAAGGGGGCAAAAGGAGTGGCCCTCCCTAATTTATGGAAAAGTTGTCTCATGACCATTTTATGTCGCTAAGCCAGTATTCTAACTTTCACTGGTTTCCTTCATCCCGAAGACTGTCTCACCATAATAATATTTCCAAAATATCACACATATGCTTTCGGTTTCAAGTCCAAGTCACTATTCGCGTGTCTGAACAATTTTTAACGCTAAAATAGCCAAACCACCCACACCTGCAATAAATTCGTATAAAATTCTCTAAATTGAAAAATAATCACTTTAAACATATATTTAATCATATTTCAATAAATAAACATACTATAAATAATATTATGCATTTTTAAAATAAAATTTGAATTTTGGGGCCCTCACATATTATGCACTTTCACTGTCAACACAAATACCCTGTATTGACAATCGCAAGTGTCACTATAGCTATAGTACTTTCGAAATCTAGGAAGACATTTTGGTTTGTCGTAATATAGACCGTGCAATGACGATTATAAATGTCATAAAAAACTTCTTTGGACGACACTTTCATGCATTGTTAGAGACTTGTTTGAAGTTTGGCTTTGCTGACACTTTCAATGTCGTAATATAGGCCGTCTAATGACGCTTATAGGTGTCATAAAAAATTGCTTTTGATGACACTTACATTGTCATTATTCATTGGCTTGCAGAGTTGCTTTGCTGACATTTTCAACCGCCAGTTTTTTTTTTTTTTTTGTAAATAAAATAACGAAGCAATGGAGATCCCTGCTACATTTCCACGGTCCCATTTACATAACAGTTCGGATAAACATTTGAAAGAAGTGACCCCCAATAGAACATAATGCACTTAGTAATACTAGCCAATTCATTACTCAAGTCATAACAGTACTCATACAAAATTCTACCATCCATTGATAAAAGAAAAAAAGAAAGAGAAAGTACTAAGCCCAGACTCCAGCCAAGAATTAATGGACTCAGCTAGCAAAAGGGATGAAAACCTACCAACACCACAAGCCCATAAGATGAAAGAAATAGAAAAAAGAAGAAAAACAGCATCAATTCAGCACAGAAAGTCTGGAGAAAGTGATCTAGGGAAGGAATCAAACTAATTAAGCTACATTAGTATGGATGATATCATCCCTATCCTCAAACTTGATCACTGGAATCACCACAATAAAATAACAGATCAAAGCCAAGAATCAAACTCCGTCAATCTGTAGTTGGTATTACCTGTGCACATTTTTAGTTGTGGAGTTAGTAAGAAAACTAGTTAGGACATTCCATAGGGATCAATAGATCATAGTTAGAAACAAAATTCCAGAAAAGCCAAAAAGTGGATATATTACCAAATGACAAGGCCAAGCAATTGGTGCTCCAAGTGCATCTTGAATTGTTTGTCGCAAATCATACGGTCTTATCAGTTGCTCATTTGGACTGACCACAACTTGTACTTGTATCTCACACCAGTTTGGTCCAAGTGCTTGTCCCCCAACTTCATCCAATGGATTCAGACTACGCAAATATCCCTTTGCCACAATTTTTGTCGGATCAAACAAACTTTGGAGGGAAACCATATTCCCCACCTTTTAAATGATTGAACAAGTAAAAGAATCAAAATCCACTCAAACTTTTGCTAACCAAAATTCAGATTAAGCACCTAAAAGTTTAGAAGTTGTAAAGACTTACTCGACTAGTGGGTCGAGTGGGTGATGGAGTATGGTTTGACAGATTGTTAGAAGACGATGAAGCAAATCTCAGGCTACCTAGTGGTTCGCCCCCTCCCTACTGAACTAAAACCATTTTCTTCAAAGTGGCAATTTCCTCATCTTGTTGCTGCAGCCTTTCCTCCATTCTTGACAATGTTGCCTACTGCTAAAGAGTTAAACGGTAACATGTAATTCGACCAGGAATGTCTTCCCATAAATCCGTTGGGTTGACACCTTCGCTAAATAAGAGAACATGACCATGTTTGTCTTGGCCAACCACTTGGGCAAATATATCATTTCACCCAACTCGGTCTTCAGAATCTGGTGGAAGATTATTTTTTAGATCATTCATTTTCTCCTACAAACTCACAGGAAATTAATTGTCATTACACTAATAATAAAAAGAATGGCACAACTAAAATGATTGTGTTGCTTTTCATTGACCCTTACCAAATTCTCAGCTACCACAGTACTAGATGGAGGTCCATTGGCATGGGTGTAAAACTTATTGAACATTTCTAGTCTACTAGGAGGTCGCCCCATCTGTTTGGCCTATACGGAATGTAAATTTTCTTTTGAATTACAGAATTAGTAGCTAACATATAAAAAAAAAACCTAACATAGTCAAGTATCAAAATTTAAAAAGTTTGATACTTCCAAATTTTAGGAATATTACCATTTTATACCGAAAATTAGCAAATGACTTTTTTCCGGTTGTGTGGTTCATCTTCTTCTCCTCTCGAGTTTTCTTGTTTCTCTAACTTACTTTCTACAAGTGAAAGTCATGAAGACAATTATGCGATTGGATAAACACAACTTTATTAAGAATGAAGAAATTGATTGTACCTTTGCCTCTTCACTTTTCCAATAAGTCCAAATTTTTGCCCATTGCTCTTTGCAAACCCTTATATCTTTTTGAAGACAAGCTGAGGAAATTGGCAAGTCCGGATCAAAATATGCAGCTTTTAAGTCTGCCTTCCAACTTCTCCATTTTTTGCCGATAGATCTCAAAGTCCATGCTTCCAGTCCAATAGGCAAAATGAACCTTTCTTGAAACATAGTTACAAACACAAAAAGTGAACACCACAATTTTGTAGAAGGTATATAGATTATAAAATTGGCTCATTACCTTTATGACGTCTAAAATGTTCATTTTGAGTTTCTTTGGCACCTTAAGCCAAGTTTCAACATCTAGTGGACAGTACATACCATTCTTAGCCAAACTACCCAAGAATTCAGAGAATGTCGTTTTCTCACTTATTGGGATCCCATTGTCATTGAGCTCAATCTTAATCTGTGGGAGGTGCTTAGGCGACCCCAAATTTCTTTCATATATGTTGGGCCTCGAGTCAACTTTTGCACTTCACTTGAATCATTTGCCCTACCTTATAGCAGAAGATGTAAATAAAGCTTCATATTGTGATAATAAGAAAATCAATTCTGGTTTGTATGAAAGAGTTAATAATACCTCCACTTTCACATGTGTAGAAGTTCGATCCAGTTGATTGTGGACCTCCAACTTTTGCTGTAGGAGTTTACCAATATGAGGCTGCTCAGTTGGAGATTTCTTGCCTTGATCATAAAAATGTTGATCTCGAGCATCATCTATTGGAACTTGTTCAGCTGATTCTGTCCTTCTTGTAGTATGAGGCTACTGCATTGTACCACGCAATGATTGAGGTTGCTCAATTGGTTCATCTCTCAATCCACCCGAAACTAGCCTTGTTTTCCGAGTTTTACGAGCCATACCTGCACAATACCAATTGAAATTTGAAGTCAAACCTTAAACAATGGCATACAAAAAAACCCAACAACATTAAATCCAAAGAAATACAATAGGAAAGCATAAAGTCGATTTAAACACTAACACTTCCCTTGAAAGAAACACAAGATGTGACATTACAAAGTCCAAAAAAAGATATTAAATGTCTTAAACTATCTCTATCAAATACAATACTAATGTAAATTATATTGACTCAAATCAACTTCAATCCCAACAGCGCCCTCTCGGACCCAACCACTTTCCTCATTTTCAGTGTCCATAACAGGATTGCCAACATCACTTTGCAAATATGTCTCCACATCCATGACTTTTTCCATGTTATATCCAGCTCTTGCAGTGGTCTATATGACTACTTGCCAATCCTTATCCGTTGGATCTTCCACATAAAATACTTGTGATGCTTGTGAGGCGAGTATAAATGGCTCAGCGTGAGGCCTCACATTTGCAAAATGAACTAGAGTAAACCCATCAGTATCTTGTTTCATTCTCTTTCCATTCGATATCCAATCACATTCAAATAACACCACCCAACAACCTCCATAAATCAGCTCAGTTATATTTTTCAGCATGCCAAAGTAAACTAATTCACTGAAAACAAGATTGGTCCCTTATACTAGAAAAACTGAATGTAGTTGCCTTCACTGTAACACCACTATTCTGCATTTTTCTTTTCTTCTCAACTTCTCTCGTGTGGAACCAAAAACCATTAACAACATACTTGTCATAGCGTATTCCAACAAGATCTGGACCTTTAGCAAGGAGCCTCAAGTCTCTCAACTTTGGATCATTTTGAGCAAATTCTACTTTGTCAACCTATTAAAACCAAGAAGCAAATTATATTCAGCAAATTCTACTTTGAGCAAATATATTAGTTAATACATTCTCCAGAATTTTACTCACATATTTAGCAAACCAAGAAGCAAAAGTTTCACAATGCAAACGCTCTGAAAGATGTTGTGCATGTTGAGGATGGCTTTCTTGTATCAATTTACGATGCTGCCTGGAAATCTATCAGTCAACATTGTAATCATAATAAATAATTGGACGAAAAATTTAAAGGAAACAAGTTATTATTGAACTTACTCTATGTAAGGTGTGAGAAAATCGCAGATAAACAAAATATACTGGTGTGCTTTGTTCAAGATATGAGCATCAAGAACTGTAGGCTTGCCTTTGCCCAAAGAATGACCTGATTCGGAAAAAATATCTAATCCCTCTTTCTTTTCCTTGTGTATTTCTTCATTCCTACTTGGACGATTGAATTTCGTCTCAACATAGTCAGCTAGGTACAATGAGCAAAAATTTATGCATTCTTCTGCCAAGTAGCCTTGAGCAACTGAACCTTCAGGCCTACTTTTATTTTGAACATAAGATTTTAATGTTCCCAGGTACCTAAAGTATCAAAATTTGAAATTCATTAGCGAGTTTCTAAAAACAAAGAAATACATAAATTATAAATTATTAAGTCAAAATACAAAGTATAGGCATTACCTTTCAACCGGGTACATCCAGCGATAATGCATCGAGCCACCCAACTTCACTTTAGTTGCCAAATGAATAGTTAAATGCACCATGACGTCGAAGAATGATGGTGGAAAGCATTTCTCCAATTCACAAAGTATAAATGCAACTTCTCTTTCCAAACGAACCACATCTTGGGGACAAATCACTTTAGAATAGAGTTGCCTGAAGTATCTACTCAATCGAATAAAGGATAGCGCACGGATTTTGGCAAAGTCTTGCTCACAGCTATAGGCAACAGTTGCTGCATTAGGATATGATTATCATGACTTTTAAGCCCCATGATTTTAGGTGGTTTTACTCAAACACACCTTGAGACATTAGCTGCATAACCATCTGGAACCTTCACTTTTTTTAGCACATTGCAGAATACAGTTTTTTGTTTCTTATCCATTGCAAATGAAGATAGAGGCAAGTACACCTTTCCAGGTTAGGTGTCAACAGGATGCAGCTCTTGTCTTATTCCCATTTCTTGCAAATCAAGGCGTGAATTATAATGGTCTTTAGCTCTATCCTCAATGTCCAGCAGTGTGCCCCAAATGTTTTCACAAACGTTCTTCTCAATGTGCATGAAGTCAAGATTGTGTCTTAAGACATTCTCTTTCCAGTATGGCAAGTCGAAGAAGATACTCCTCTTCTTCCAATTAAAAGGTAGTTTGGGATTACCTTTCACAGATTTGCCGAATTTAATTTGCGATTCTCCCAACTCACTCAATATCATATCCCCGGTTTCCAAAGGTGGTCTCTTTCCATATTCTTCGGTGCCATCAAATAATTGGGGCTGCTTTCTAAATTTATACCTACTATCTAAGAAGCTATGATGCCCCATGCAGCAAGACTTATGACTATGATTTAACCGTCGTGAATGGGTGAACTTGTGACAAACAGGACAAGCATATTGACCTTTAGTGCTCCACCCAAATAACATTGCATATTCCGGAAAATCACTAATGGTTCACAACAAAGCTGCATGCATTTGGAAATTCTGTTTTTTGTGGATGCATCATAAGTTTCAATGCCAGAATCCCACAATTTGATCAGTTCTTTAATTAATGACTGTAGATAAACATCGACACTATTCCCCGGGGAGGATGGTCCAGGTATTAACAACGACAACATGAAGTATGGTTGCTTTATACACATCCATGGAGGTAAGTTGTATGGTATTAAAACCACAGGCCAAGTACTGTCTGTAGAAGACATATGCTTGAATGGATTAAACCCATCAGACGCCAACCCCAATCTGACATTTCGACACTCATTGGCAAAATCAAGATGTAAATGGTCAAAAGTTTTCCAGGCTGGGGAATCAGCTGGATGTCTCATACAACCATCTTTCATACGTTTTTCTTCATGCCATCTCATATGAGATGTAGTTTTAGACGGCATAAACAGTCTTTGTAACCTAGCTTTTAAAGGAAAAGACCACAATACTTTCTGAGGAATCTTTCTTTTTTCACCAGTAGGATCATTTTCTGAGGCCACCCACCTAAGCTCGTTACATGTTTTGCATGAAATTCTTTTTTCAGCACTACCCCAATAAAGAGAACAATCATTGGGACAAGCATCGATCTTTTCATATCCCAGCCCTAATGTATTCATCAATTTCTCAAACTCAGTAAGAAGAAGGCAAATTAGTCATGGCCTCCGGAAATGCTTCTCTCAACAACTCAAGAAGCATATTAAAAATCTTGTTACTCAGCTTACCAAGGCATTTTAGGTGAAGCAAACGAATAGTAAATGATAACTTTGAGAAGTTTTTGCAGCCATTGTACAATTCCTATTGAGAATCGTCAATTAACTTGTAAAATTTTTCAGCCTCTAAAATAGGAGAGTTCTCTTCTGTATTCAATTCATTTGCTCTATGTGGTATCCCAAATACATCATGGACTAAGTCTTGCATGTCAGTAGTCCCATTAGAAACCCCATTTGATGTATTTTCAAAATTAGATGTTGTTTTGGTGTAGTTTGAAAGTTCTCCATGTGTTATCCAATTATTGTAACCCTTGATAAATCCTACCACTTTCAAATGGTCATACGCTTCCATTTTAGTCACACAAACACCCATGCCACAATTTTTGCAAGGACACATTATGATTCCATCACAACTTGATCTAGAAAATGCAAATTCTAGAAAGCTTCTAAGTCCTGCCTTGTACTTTTCACTTGTTCTAGGGAAATCCATCCAACTCTTATCCATACTTTTAATATATTGAAATTTCCTCCAACAAGGTACTAACACCATGAAAAACTACATATTAGGACTGAGAAAAACTAGCACATTATATTCAGCATTTTCCTATACGAATCATTGAAACAAAAAAAAATGAAGATTTCAAACACAACATGTTATATAGAACAGATAAACAATTTTTAGATAATTAAGAGAGCATAATTTCATGTACTCATCTACTCCTGCTACCTTTAAGCTTACCAAATTCTGTGAGTGTTTTTTTTTTCTATGTGGATCAATGATATACATATGTATAGCCTAGATTTAAGGGTTTGAATCTTGACATTATCCCGATTGCTAGCCCGCATGTTTAAAATTCTTTTTGCTGACCAAAGATCATATAAGAATGTCTTATCTTTTTTTCTACTTTTTGAACACTGCCATCAAAGGGTATTAATGAGATTGCAACAATTAATAATATGTTGCATGGATGAAAATATAACAGCCCATAGAGCCAAGGAAAATGAACAAGAAATGCAAACATCTTCATATGTCCGATTATTCACCTATGTGAAAGGGGAAAAAGGAAACAAAAAAAAAAAAAGACAGAACTGGAATGGCCCCAAGCAGCCTAGTCATTCCCTTTCCCTTCATAAGCTATGAGTTTACCATGTCTACCCAGTAGAACTAGTATACATTAGTCCAAGTAAATCATAATCTATAATGTTACATTAGAGAATCCAACTAATATAGAAGAAATTCTGGCTATAAAGATGAAGAAAGAAATTGAAAGCCATAATTGTCATACCTAGATATATAATTGAATAATCCCTAGCTACTATCTTCTTATCCCTTTTACAAAGTCCAACTTCCTCCTCCTTCCCCTTTATCCCTTTTTCAAAGTCCAAACCTGCGGCACGTTGCTAAGGTCTACATCACATGGATTAACAAGCATAAAGATCTCATGGGCACTCTTCGAACCAGAAGATCAATCCATCCATCAAAAAAATACAGCAAGAAAAAAACAGCAATTGGTTCTGTTTGGATTAGTTGTTTTTGGGGTTATTTTTCAAAAACAGCACTGTAGCATTTGGAATGTGAAAAACTCAGAAATGCCTTTAAAAAACTATTGTAGCTCTTTCAAAAACTTTTGAGGGTGTTTTGGGATAATTTTGTGGTATTTTAAAGTAAAATTTATTTAGGTCAATTTTTTCTTTAAATTAAAATTTATTTGGGATAATTTTTAGACATTTTAAAATTAAAATTAATTGTAGGTATTTTTGGGGGATTTTAAAATTAAAATTCATTTGATGGGTGGTGGTGCGGGTGGGTTAATTTAAAACAAAATACCCCAAATAAATTACTCCAAAAATATCCCAAATAAATTTTTAATTTTAAAGATGCCCCAAAAAATTACCCCAAATAAATTTTTAATTTTAAAAATGCCCTAAAAATACCTCAAATAAATTTTGAATTTTAAAAATGCCCCAAAAAATTTTCCCAAATAAATTTTTAATTTTAAAAATGCCCCAAAAAATTACCCCAAATAAATTTATAATTTTGAAAATGCCTCAAAAATTACCCCAAATAAATGTTTAATATTAAAAATACCCCAAAAATTACCCCAAATAAATTTATAATTTTGAAAATGCCCCAAAAATACCCCAAATAAATTTTTAATTTTATAAATGCCCCAAAAAATTACCGTAAATAAAATTTTAATTTTAAAAATGCCCTAAAAATATCCCAAATAAATTTTTAATTTTAAAAATGCCCCAGAAATTATTTGAAATAAAATTTTAATTTTAAAGATACCCCAAAAATTACCCTAAATAAATTTTTAATTTTAATAATGCCTCACAAAATTACCCCAAATAAATTTTTAATTTTAAAAATGCCCCAAAAAATTACCCCAAATAAAATTTTAATTTTAAAAATTCTCCAAATAAATTTTTAATTTTAAAAATGCCTCAAAAAATACCCCAAAAAATTACCTCAAATAAAATTTTTAATTTTAAAAATGCCCCAACAATACCCCAAATAAATTTTTAATTTGGATGGGAGAGGAGCTGCAGGGAGGGGAGGGGAGAAAGAGAGAGGGGAAGGGCGAGAGAGAGGGAAGATGAAGGGGGGAGGGAGAGAGGGGGGAGGAGGTGGTGGTGGGGGTGGGTGGTGGTGGGTGATGGTGCAGGTTAGTGAAAGAAGGATAATTTTTTATTTTTGCATGTATAAGTGTTTTGAAATATTTGTTTGATTGGTGTTTTGGGATTGTTTTAGTTGGTGTACATGAGCATTTAGGGTGAAAACAGTTTTCAAAAAAAAAAGCCAAAAATAAGAATCAAACGACCCAAAGATTAGTAGAGCAACAAAGGCAGGACCCCATGTGAAATTGTACTTCCTGACTTTCTATTCTGTTTTGTTTTCTTAATGCAAGACCAGAAGAGACACACACTAACACACATAAGGTGATGAATTAGTACACAAAAGACTTACTCTTGAGTTTTACCTAGAATACTTATGGAAATATACATAAAAAGGTTGAATTACAATGTATGCCCCTTAATATGTATGAGGTTGCCAAGATCCCATGCCACGGGAAGCCCAATGCCTGCCGTAAACTGGATCCATATGCTATATTCGACCTAGTGTCCATCTAATCAGTTTGGACTTGGGTAAAAAGTCATATCAAGGAAAAAAACACATGAATGATGAAATAATATTTGTAGAAAAGTGAAAAACAGATTGACTTAATTAAAAAAATTAGAAAATAAAAACTTGAGAAGGACACTACGAATCTAAATTGCATTTGTTCCAAAAGAAATGTTAATAGCGTAACAAATATGAAAGTAATAACTTCTGGGAATTAACACTTGATTTCTTCATTTCGGATTACAATGAATATAGTGGGAGATCATCTAGGAATTCCAATGATTCTCAATTTTCATTTCTCCTTTTCTTTCTGGTGTTCCCTTCCTGCACTTATTTATCTTTCCCAAGATTGATTTGAGAAAGAAAATGCACTCGTGATCTTGAATGCTTGATTCTCATTAAAAAAAGCTGGTCAGTCAAAGACAAACTAGATTCGGTAGCTGAAAATCTCATACCAAATCAAAAGAACTTTACTAGAAATTTTATTTATCCAAACTTTATTAGAAATTTAGTCATAGTTTCCCTAGTTAGATTGTCCATTGACATTTGACATGTCTGTATAGAAATATTATTTTATTGTATATGACAAACATTTGATCATGACAATATCTGATTTAGTACAAAGTCTAGAAAATGTCTCCAATTGAGTTGGTAAACTAGTACATAGGATTCTCAAACGGCACATATCCCTTTCATAAGATTTAGATAAGAACAAGGATAGAGGGCAAGTATGATATATCTATCATCTCTGGCATGCATAGGTACTATCTATTAGTTCACAGTAATTTTTGTTTTCTTTTTCCCCTCTTGCGGGTGAAAGTTGATAAGTTCAACATGGGAAAGGATTTTAATATATGCAAGTAACTTGGTCAATCTTCTAGCAATTGCCCAAAAGAGTGAAGAGACAAGATCTCTAAAATCCATCATAACAATTCCCTTTCCTCATTTACTAGTAGCAGCACTACTCAATTTCATTTAACCAATAAAAAAATTTCAAGTGAGGTCTATACTAGGTGAGCAGGGGTAAATAAAATTTGATACAACTCCGACTCTAATCAATTCAAGAAAAATTTTGTGTTTATTCTTTTTCATCTACAGCTAGTTCAAAAAAAATTAGTTCACCAAGAATCTTTTAATGGCTAGTTAACGAAAGCAGGAAAACTATCATCACAGTGCCAACTGTTCCCATGGCAGCATATAGAGCCAATTTGCCCAACAATAAGACCCAACTGGGGCACTTTGTTTTATTCAAACAGCCCCTCATCTTATCAGTTTGATAAATTGAAATACACGGACATAACAGAACAGATAAAGTTCAGTTTTGCTTCAAACAGAACTCTTCATTCAATTTTGATAAACTGTCATCTTATCAGTTTTTCAGCGTGCTCCAATTGAAAGATCAAAAAATTTGAGAAATTAATCGTCAAAGAAAGCAATCAATTTCAGACATGAAGATGAAACTAATAAGATAAGTAAATAGATAGTACTTGTCTATGCTACAGAAAGCTTTCATGATTACGACATAAGAATCTAATTAACTAAGCCTCATCAAGTCAAAACCTTCTCAAACTAGAACTTGACAAGGGCAATTAAAATGATGTCATATCTGAACTCACTCAAATCACAGGAACTAAATCACTAATCCTAATTCGAAAGAAATATTCTGTTTATCGATCCGTACATAAAACTAATACAGTATCGAATCTTCTAACACAGCCTTTTTACTTTTCTAAAGTCACTTGACAGACATCTGGGAAAGGGAAAGAAACAATTTTGTCTATCTCCATGAACAGAGCAATTTTGTCTATCTCCAAAGAAACAAAGTCAAGTAGGAAAGGTAAACAAATGACAACCCAAAAAATATACAGTTTGTATGGTTTCACCAAGAAATTCATAACAAAACTATGCTTTTATTTGAAAAACATAAATAAACAAGCGAATATTGCACTCAACAGTAATCTATTACAAAAGTCATCCAAACACCATAAAATTAGAAGCTGCAAATTCAATAAAAGAATATTTTTCACTCCCAAATACCCAGAATTCAAGATACTATTATCAAGTTACATTAAAAATGAGAAATGCATAACCAAGAGGCAAAATATCAAACGAATGGCTGTAATTTTACTTGGGATTTAGATTTTACTAATTGGTGTTTGTAAGATATTTTAACCTACTTTTGACTGCCATTTTAGTTTTTTAAATGTCTACAATGCCAAAGTTCACAAAACAAATAATCACTTTGACTGCCATATTAGTATCTCAAATCTCTGCAATGCCAAAGTTCATGAAACAAAGAATCAAAAACTTCTCTTTTTTCACAAAGTTAAAAGAAGGGATTAAAAAGACAAGAATCTTTACCGGTAATGCGAACAAGAGTTTCTCGCCTAGACAAATCATTCACATGCTGCAGGCAGGAAAGAAAACAAGAAAACTCAAAAACTATCCAAATTCAAAGATTTCAACCAGAAGCAAAACTAAAAATTAAAAAAATTCACAGCCTATATTTGAAAAAATCAAAATAGAATTTTAGTTAGTTAAGTCTCTAAACAATGAAGTTTACGAGCTTTGTTCTGTTCCAAAGCCAGAGACCCACCAGAAAAGGTTGCAATTTTCCTTTTATTTTCCTCAGAGCCCAACCAAAAGAGAGCCGCCAACAGTTGGGAGGCAGACAAACGCACAAATTGACTGCTCAACTTAACCCTTGATTCGAAGAAACTAGGTGATTTGAGGATTTAACCTCACATTGCCGAATAGAAATCAATTGGAAAAAGCAGGCGAGAGAGATGAGAAGAGGAATTGATTTGAGAGATGTGAGACGGATGAGAAGAGGAGACAAGGATTTAGCTTGCAAGTGTGTGAGAACATCTCTCAGCCATTTCAGAGAGCATCGTTTTAGCGGCAAAGAGAAAGCAATTTTCACTAAGTGTTGAAAGCAATTTTCACTAAGTGTTGAAAGAGAGAGTTTTAGCCGGCAAAAGGGATTTTGATATTTCAGCTACTGTTTAGAGTCCACCAACGTAAAACGACGTCATTTCGGTCCCAAATTAAAACGATGTCATTTTGTTTTTTTTTTTTTCGATTTCTCACACACTTACAAGTGTCATCAAAGGTAGTCTAAGAGCACATTACTCGTCCCAGGTGTTTTCCAAGTAAAAGTGTCAGCTTAAATTATCTATACTGACACCTCTAAGTGCCAGTAAATGCCCTTCTTGTTGTATTATATTTGGTACTGTTACAACTATCAGCACAGGCATGCTAGGGTGACACAACCCAACTAGTGTAGTTATAAGCATGTCAGGAAAGGGCCTTTTTGTTGTAGTGAACCTTTATTATTTTTTCATCAAAACTATAATTTTTAAAGCTTTTGAATTGCATATAGTCAAATCTAATTTAACATCCATGACAACTAAATAAACAAGTTACATGTTTTAACAAAATTGACTCTGATACTACTGCTAGGAATCATATAGATAAATGCAGCGAAAATTTAAAAATTTTGATTCCTTCCAGTAGATTGTTTTTTGATTAAATTCATGTAACATAAAATTAGTCAAGAAGATTACCTCAATCCATGAAAACATCCTTGAATTTGGTGGAGATTTGATGCAGAGGATGGTAAAAAGATCCACGTAGCCGCACACGCGTCTGGTCTCTAGCGGTGATCCACACGAATCTCCTTAGTTAGAACCTCCAAGGTTGAATTAGTTTAAACTAGATTAGTGTTAACTATTGTCAAGACAACCACACACAAGTCAATTAAGATAACCTTAGTTTTTCACCATGAAAAACTCGTCCCAACATGAAAAATAAGAGATGTAATTTTTTCCTTATTTTCTTGGACGAATTTTGGATATTTTTCTCTTAATATTTTTCTAAAAAAACTCACGAGACAATTTGTATGTAGATTCATCTTACTAGCAAAATTTTGGTGAGTATTTATAAATAGATAAGTTGTCAAATCCTTATGGAAACCTGAAGCCAGTTTCCACTAGAATTTAGATTCCTTATTCTAATACAACTCTTGTATTTGGAAGACTCAAACTTATTTGTACTCTAAGTCCTTCAAGTTTAGTTTGTCTTACAAATTAAATTATAAGTTATAAAAACTTATCTATCAAGTCTCTACTTGATATTCATTTAATCCAACTAAAGAAGTTCTTAATGTATGTTATCCATCAGGTTCTCATATATATTGGTAATAAGTATGAGTTATAATTCTTAATAAATAAGAACTGCATAAATTAAAATTTCTTTTAATTTATCATTGATTTCAGTAATCAATCAACTCGTACTTATAGATCAAGATTGGCATCGAGCAATGCATCATGACCACCCAAGCAGTGAGAAAAGTCAAGTGGATGATTTTATCTTTCAGTGAACATTTACCATATAACTAATATCCGTTTACCATACTTATCTCATATTGATCTTGGAATAAGTTGTGTCTATTCTAATATATGATTAATGCTCTTTTCTTGTACCAAAATATAACTCCAATGAAGAAGTTCTTAGAAACACTTTCTAAAACTCTCCCACTTAGTGCTAAGATTTCGAGTTATACTTCTACAAGTGGCCAAACATGAGATAACTTCTCTTCTATAAGAGGTGGTAAATTATTGTAGGTTATTCCCTATCTTTCTATACTTCAAGTATACACTGATTTACTAACAATGTGAGCATTTCCTATTACAAGAGCAGTCATATAACAAAAAAGTATAACTATCTATATTCAAAATACCATGATAACTTTAAATCTAAAGATCACTCACACAAACGTCACTTAGAGATTAATTCTTTGGCACTTAAATGATATCTCTATGTGGATCAATTTAGTGAATTTGATCATACTATTAAGCACTCATATACTAACTTAGGTGTCTCACACATCATAGTAAATGACATCTACTACTTCTCATATAGAAGTGACATAGTATATGTTAGTCTAACTGTATTAACAATGCCATTTCTTGTTAATATTATGACTAGAGATATTTAAGAATAAACCTTATTTTTAATACAGTTAGACTAACATATACTAACTTAGGTGTCTCACACATCATAGTAAATGACATCTACTACTTCTCATATAGAAGTGACATAGTATATGTTAGTCTAACTGTATTAACAATGCCATTTCTTGTTAATATTATGACTAGAGATATTTAAGAATAAACCTTATTTATAATCGAATGAATCTCATCATCATAACTCTTATGATTTTCATTGATTAGATTTATTCTAAGGGTTTTATCATACTTATATAAATATATAAGCAATTAATATGATAAAGATGTCATTTATTATTATATAAATAATTAAAGTGTATATTGAATTCCAAAAGTTGATTGACTTTAGAACGCACACACTAACACGATAACCTTCCCATGTGGTGCTATGAGTTCTAATGACCTTCTGTCCTATTCTGATCGGGGGCAAGGTAACCAAGAGATCCTGCTGCACGGCTGGTTAGAGGGAGAGTTCCATTATCACATAGCCTTTCTAAGCTGAAATCTACTGATCTTCCATTTACTTCACTATCTAGCATTACATTAGTAGCCTTTACATCTCGGTGAAGGTACAGTAATCCGGACGCCACACCTTTGATGATTCGTCTTTGGCTCCAGTTTAGAGTATACCTGGGCTGGTTGTACAGAAACATGTGCAGACTATCACTGGACATGAACTAATACAGCAAAAGTAACTCTCTTTTGCGCCGGCAATAATCCAGGAGCAATACTAAATTTCTATGCCGTAAGCGACCAATACTGAGGATTTCTACAATAATTTCTCTTGTTCCCTGTCTTGCTTGATGAGACACCTTCTTGAGAGCAACCTCGACCTTGTTTTTTTGGCAATAAATTTCATACAGTTTCATAATAAATTCAAAATTCTCTAAGTGTCAGAATTTATCTGTTCTAAATAGAGCTATTGTTGGCATATTAATCAAGAGTAAAAATAGAAGTTTTCATGTTATCATTTAATAGTAGTATTTAGGACTAATCAAGTTTTTAGCAGTTTATTAGAGTCAAGTTATGGTAGTTTTATTGTTTAGAATTAATATTTTATTAGAGAATTTCTTGTAATTATAAGACTTGTTTGCCAAGTCATCTAGTCTATAAATAGGAGATCTTTTATTGTTATTAGTTAAGAAGAGTGAAATTTTAAGAGGCTTATTATTATTGTGTGATTATTGATATATACTATCATTGATATTATTCCTTTTCCTCCCACACATATTTTAGTGTGTGTAAATTGTCTCCCCATATACATTTGTTCTATCAAATTTATCTCCTTTTAGATCTTTTTGAGGAATTTTTGGGTTCTACAATTTTTAATTTGTTTTAACAATGCATTATAGATAACTTTATTTGGTGTCCTATATTTTTAAAATTATGAGTATGAACCTAAGATCTTTGTCTCAAAGAATGAATAGCAAATTAGGTATGTGTCAAAAAAGTTAATGGATTTGATGTCAAAAAAAAAAACAATTTTTTGGACAATACTTGAATCCTTTTTTTAAAGAGCATATTTCAATATTTTACTTCAAAACATGATGGTAGATAAAATATCACCCGAAATTGATGATTTTATTGTTTTAGTTATATAAACATGATATGGATATGTTTTAAATTAAAATACTTTCTTCGTAAAAAGAAAGTATATTTTTTAGAGTAATAAATCTAATAAGAATAAAAAAAACTTGCTTTAGATAATTAGCAATATCAATGCACATAAGAACTATTACTTTTTGTCTTTTATTGAGATAATTGATTGTATCAAAAAGTTTGTATTTTGCTATATTCAAGTTTGACTACTGCTAAAGCCCTGTGCCACGGTCTGTCCCAGAGGCAGACCCAAGCAACTTTTGGATTAAAACCATTAGTCTAAATGGTTAATCCAAATTATTTAGTAGTCCAATAACCCAACTTACCAATCCATTCCAATTCCCCTCACTTCCAATATGGGGTAGAGGTATCACATTCACCTCCACTTAAGAACTTTGCGTCCTAACCAAGTCCATAACAATTCAAATTGTCCACTTGATTATGCTCAGACTCTAGAAGCCAAGCATCACATTCACCCCCACACAATGGTCATGTTAGGATTTTAGAGGTGGCCCCAATTGTGCACTTGGTCATGCTCGAATTCTAGAGGTGGCCACCCCTATATGTGGTCCATTTAGTCATGCTCAAACTCTAAATCTGAAGGTGACCTCTGCACGTGGTCCACTTGATCATGCACAAACTTTGGGGGCCAAGTATCACATTCACTGTGTACGTGGTCCACTTAATCAAATGCTCGAACTTTGGAGGCCAAGCATCACATTCATCTCCACTTAAGGATTTTGCGTCCTCACAAAATCCGTCACGATAGTCATGCTCGAACTCTAGACGTGACCTATGTACATGGCTGCACTCCCTCGCATAATCAAAACCACAACATGTGAGGGCCCGAAAAAAAAAAAGAAAAAAAAAAAAAAATTTCCTAATCTATTTTAAATGTATTAATTTTTATAAGTAGAATTTTATTTCTTTTAGCTTGTATATAAATTATTTCACCCTAAATTTATCCCAGATTTAATCAATAAAGTAGAAATTATTCTGCTCTAGATAAAAAAAAGGGTCAAATTGAAGATTTTAACTTCATTAAACAACAAAGAACTTCCTCCATTTGTCAAAAAATCTTGAAAAGACCATTTTTCCCTCAACTTCAAACAAATTACCATGCAACCAATGCCACTTTCAATAAAACCACCCAACATCAAGACAAAACCATTCATTTGTTAGTTGTTGTCTTGCCATAGAGAGAGAGAGAGAGAGAGGAGGCCGAGAGGAAGAGAGCAAGAAACCAGAAAAATCTCTCCATCTTCTTCTTCCAAAAACCTCCAAATAGCTAGCAAAAATCACCAACAAACTTCACTAGTCTTTGCTTCTACTCTTGGGTGAGAACTTGGTGTTTGGTGTGGCGGATTGTGGGCTGAGTTGGGGCTGTTTTCTTCAAAGTTCTTGTTCATTAGAAGGTATAAGATGCTCCTTACTCTCTTCTTGATTATATAGTAGATGCATGTTGATTTTGAGTTATGATCTAGCCTAGAAATGACCATGCATGTTGCTGAAATTTCATTCTAGAAAACTTCCAGCTTTCTTATGTGTTAAACCTTTACTTTTCTTACAAAAATAAGCTGGAGTTATGGCTATTTAGTGTTGAGAATCATGTATATTTGATATATATTGAGTATGGAGGCTTGTTTATGGATAGTAGATGGTTAAGCCTTGAAAACTTCTGCTTGTTCCATAGCTGCTGGAACAAAATTCCAGCAAAGCTAAAGTTTAAAACCTCTCATTTTATCTATGTTTTGAAGCTAAAATCTCAATGACATCTTGTGTACTCAAAGTATGTTAGAAATCTGAGCTTGCATGTTGAATATTGCTAAAAAGGAATCAAGTTCCATGGCTGGAATCTAGTTCCTGCACTCTTGAAACTGTTTTGAGTTTTTCAGCCTTGATCCATGGCTTGAGTGTGTTGTTTGAGTTGGTTAAATGTTTGAAAATGAACTGGAATCTTGTTGCTAAGACCCTAACCTACTGCATGAAGAGTCTAAGCATTTAAAACTTGCAATTTTAGCTAAGGAAATGACATGCACAAGGCTGTTTTGCAGCTAGTAGATTACTGCTGAAAATTTGATGAAGAACCCCAAAGCTGTTGAGACTTATTTACTGCTTTGTGCTGCTGTTATGACTTGTATCTTATATATATATGTATGCCTGTCAGTTTTGGGTTGAAAATATAATGTTTTAAGGGAAGAAAGACTGATTTCCTCCAACTATCTACGTTCTGGAATTTTCGCAGGACTGCTTGAGCAGTCTTGGAAAAACAAGCACAATTTGATGTAGAAAAATCCGATTTGAGCTCTGTTTGTTGCGTTGGAAACTACATTCAGAGAAGTTTAAACCCTATAAATTTCAGAGTCTAATTCGTTTTTTAAAAATCCCAGTAAATCTTCAAAGTTGGCTGAAATTCAAAACTGTTTTCATTCTCAGGTTTTAAAACAAAACTTTGAACCTATTTCACTCGAGCATTGTATTAAAATGCTGCTTGGCAGCCTATTTTGACTTGATCTTGCATATCTCCAACTTTTCATGAATGCTTGATGAACTTGAATCACTCGGACCAAAAGTTGGAATCTTGAATTGATGAGCTTGAGCTTGATATTCACGCTTTGTTAATACTTGACCTGTCTATTGCTATTCGTGCATGCCTTGATGTTTAACTGATAGTTGATGATGATGACCTAAGGTTTGATTTGCTGGGAACCAAACCAGACCTTTAACCACGTGGCTAAGTATTTAGAATTTCACAAAGTTTGCTCAAAACTTGCATTTTTCCAGAAATCAGTGAGCAAATTGGACCAAAACAGAATGCTTGTATCTCACAATTTATAAGTCCAAATCAGGTACTATTAGTGGCATTTGAAACTAGACCCAAAGAGCTTCGATTGACTCACACGCCATAACTCATTTTCTACACGCCGCATAACTGATGAATATTGCTGAAAATAAAACCTGCGAATTTTCTGGAAATGATGGTTTCGAAACTTAATGGCCAAATTTGAATGATTTCTGGTCTGAATTGTTTTCGATGTTCTCTGAGAAAATAAAGAACTATGAATCTAGTTTTTGACGGTTCCAAAATCATGCAATTACAGTAAAACTCCATTCGATTTTGAAAGAAAGGTAAAACTGGTTTTACGCTGATGCACCTTATGAAACTTTCGCTTACAACATTTGGTCATTTGACTAAAACTTTAACTTTACAAACTCAAATTCAGACATATAAAACTTGTTTTAATCCCAGAGGTATTGTTCATTAGCAAGACCAAAACGGGTAAAACGGAATCAAATTGTCTCTCAAACCAATTAAAATTATGGAAAACTCGTTTTGTACTATGACAAAAGAACTAAACCTCCAGTTAGTCAATTTTCTAACTAAGGCAAACTATTTCTAAATTATTCAAAGGTGATACATTACGTTATCAAAACTCTTTAGTGTATCAATTACTAAATCATAAACCCGAATTTCCCCAAACTCTCAAACTTACTCACATTTGGTTAAACCTAAATACATCCTTGCTTTTCATAAAAGAAGTGAATTGGTCAAAATTGATTTTATAATTAAAAGTTAATATGGTAAATTTGTACCTCGTGATCCGGGTGAAGCAAACGAGGGTCTTGATATGAATTTCACTCACCAACCCAACTTTGATCGACTAAGGTGAGTGTTCCAATCCGCTTTAAAATCAAATATTTTACTACTATTTGGAAATGACTTGTGAAATATTTTAATGACTTATATTTGCAAAGAAATGAATTACCACTATTTCCAAGAAAAATATTTTTACAAGTGAAATAATTTGTGACGGATTTGTGAGGGTTCCTATTTGTTGCTACTTGATCCTTGTTGCTAGGTATTACTTGTTCTTGTATGACTGGTTTCTAAATGTGATTTATCGTTGAATGATTGAAACTAGGGTTTTATGTAAAGTGAGTTTTATTGCCTAATTTGACTCAACGTGCTTAGGTGGTTTAGTATGTTTTGTTTTTAAAAACAATAGAACTTGTTTTCTTTTCGAGGCTTGAGGTGAAGAGGCTGGCCTTCAAGGCCCCCCCACCCCTAAAGGCTGGTGCACTCTCCTAAGGGGGCTCGAGGTTGAAATTGATTGTCAGTTGTCCCTCGCCTCTAAAATAATAAACTAAACCACTGTACCTGTGCTTGTGCATGTCAACTGCATGACCTTAGGGATCCCAAACCCCAGGCGAAGCCTATTCCGAAAGAGGGGCTTGGTCGGTATCGCCGACCACGGTCCTGTTCAAAGGTTACCTCGAGTGTACACCGCCTCCTGCTTGTTTAGTTCGGATTCGAAGTTGGGTGAAATGGGATGGAGAAAGAAATAAAATGACCAGAGTTCTGCACTGCTTTTCCCCGAGATTGTTGTTGATTGTTTGATTGGGCTAAGTGCCACGCTCAGGGGCCACCTCTAGAGCCGCACCAATCCATTGTTATGGATCTCTCATTGATTGCTCAATGAGCACCATGATTGTTACCGCTTTTGAAACCCGATATTTGGAAAAGAAACTACTTACAACTTTCTTTAATTGGAAACTTTACTTGAAAACTGGTCCTATATGGACATTAATGTTTTAATAAAGCTTGTTATGTCTATGTGCTTAATTGCTATGTGTTTTCGGACTCTCGGCTTTAGAAGCTCACCCCATATATTTTCCCTTCCCTGACTTTTGGTTTTAGATCGGGTGAGGCTGCATCGAGACCAGATCTAGTCTTTTGAAGTTTGTTTGGTGTAAAAATCTTTCCATTGATGACTTTGGGAAACAATTCCTGTGAATTACCTTTTGGATTATTATGTTAAGGGTTTGTAGTATGAACTCCGGTGGTTGATTGATGTATTAAGTTGAACCAATCTCGATGGTTGTATCTTTTAACGTAAACCATGGTTAGAATGAATTTGACTGACCGATGTGGGCAGGCTCACCCTAGGGAGAGGTGGGGCCGCCACACAACATACTAGTTCTGACTCACTCCATGTATAGACCATATGAGCATGGTCGTGCTCAAGCTCTGGACGTGACCCGTGTACATGGCTGCACTCCCTCGCATAATCAGAACCACAACACACTAGTCTAGACTCGCTCAACACATAGACCATATAAGATTTGCTTTGATACAAATTGTCATGATCCGGGTCCAAATACTGGTTCAAGCAACTTTTGGATTGAAATCGCTGAGCAAAAATAGTTAACCTGGATTATTTAATAAGCCAAGGACCCAAGTTTATCAATCCATTCCAATGCCCTCCCACTTCCGATGTGGGTTAGGGGCATCATGCCTTGCACATTGGTTAATTAATTCCTATCATAATGTTAAACTACTATGGTACGCAAATTTGTATTTTCAACAGCAATAGAAGATTAGTAATTTCATTTTAATTATTTTTCAGATGGAGTTAAATTTTCTAAACGTATGACCAATCCTCATATAGTGCAAAGTATACATATTGGAAATTAAAAGTGGCAAAGTGTGGCTACTCAAAACTTATGCTCATGGGGGAAAAATGTAATTAACCCTCCCAAAAAAAAGAGTTGTTTGAATAAAGGAAGAACAGAACCCAACTAAGGAAATGCATTTGGATGTCATGAGTTTAGATAAAGGCTTATTTACCTTACGCAATTACTATGCTAATATGAGTTTGGATTTGGCACCTACCATCGTCCTAGTTGTAGAACATTCATTTATGAGTCGATAAGACTTCAGTAAATATAGAGGAACTGTCCTAATCCAAAATCTTTCTTAGGTGAACATCTCAATCACAATGAATTGCCTATTACTTTTCGGTGATCCGTAAGGAGGTGGAAAATGGGATTGCACTTTTACAGGGAAACGTCCAAATACCAAGCTGGTTAGGTAACTAGCTAGGTGCAATGCAATAAATCTTAGCTGTGTTTTTAATAGTACGACAATAAATGCCAGACAGTTAATATACTGTGCCTCTTTTAAGTTTGTTCAAGGAAAGTTTATTCAATGGAGAGCTTTTAAGCTTTTGTCTTGATTTACGATTTTTCTGTGATTTCACTCTGAAGTCCGCTCTTCTTTCCTTAGTTTCTGTCCGTAAATTTGTTACCAAGCTAATTTTGAAGTTTGATGGAAGAATTAAATGAAATTAACAATTTCAAGCAAGTAAAGATGTGTGAAGCTCCTGTGCTGTTGGCCATCTTTGTTCTCATTCTTAGGTGTGGTGGGATGGATGATTTCCCTGGCCTTTTACCGGATTCTTCTCCAAATGTATTGGTGCAACAATTTCATTTTGTTCTGAGAAAAGATGTTCATGAATTGGTGCTATTAATGAATCATTTTACAAGACATAAAGAAAAAAGAAAAGATAATATAAGAGGAGAAAAGAACAAAAACTTGCCATATTGAGACAGTGCATACTGAAATCCTCAATTTCATAAAATCACACTAATAAGGAGTAGAAGGGGTTTTAGTTAGGGTGTAGAAAGATAAAAAAAAACATAGAACGGATGTGTTAGAAAATGCAAATGCACTCAACAAATTAATCACAGGAGTAGAAGCTCTCTTTTTTTTTTTCTTTTTCTTTATAAATTTACAAAATCAGAAATATAAGCATCTCAATTACCGACCACTAGAGAGAACGGAATCTGATACAGAATGTGAAGAATATTTGTCTGTGGAAAATGCAAATGACGATGTAATATCTTCAAAGCCAGCAGGATATGCGAGGCCAAGACCAACAGCAGAAATGCCCATGGCCAGTGGTGATAAATCTGGCAGGGCAACTGATCCCTCTAAGTACAACAGAACCTGCCTCATACTTGGCCTAATCTTTGGTTCTGAATGAGAGCATAACAAGCCCAGTTTCAACACCAATTCTACTTCCTCTTTCACATACTCATCGCCCAACTTTTGATCAACTGCCAGGAGAATATTGCCTGTTTTCCAACACGAAAATACCCAATCTACCAAAACAATATTCTCTGTTGGTTCTGCTCGGGGTTCTATTGGCCTTCTTCCACAAGCAACCTCTAGCAAAAACGCTCCAAAAGCATATACATCAGTGCTAGTTGTGGCCATCCCAGTCCTATTATGCTCAGGGGCAAGGTAGCCAAGAGATCCTGCTACATGGGTGCTTTGAGGGAGTGTTCCATGGTCGTATAGCCTTGCCAGGCCGAAGTCTCCTAATCTTCCATTCAGTTCACCATCCAACAGTACATTACTGGCTTTTACATCTCTGTGGATCACAACTTGCTCCCATTCTTCGTGTAAATAGAATAATCCTGATGCTACACCTTTGATGACTAACAATCTTTGGCTCCAGTTGAGGGTGTACTTGGGTTGGTTATACAAAAACTTGTCTAGACTACCATTGGACATGAACTCATATACCAAAAGTAACTCTCCTTTACGCCGACAATAACCCAAGAACGGTACTAAATTTCTATGACGTAAGCGACCAATACTGATTATTTCTGCGACAAATTCTCTCATTCCCTGTCTAGCTTGATGAGAGACCTTCTTAACAGCAACCTCAACCTTGTTTGTTGGCAAAACGCCTTTGTAGACCCTGCCAAATCCGCCTTCTCCCAACAGCTCTTTTTCTCTGAACCCCTTGGTGGCAATGTATAAATCTTTATACTTGAACCTGTGAGGTCCATAAGCAAGCTCCCATTCTTCCAGCACTTCTGCAAACTTCTCCTTCCTCTTTAAATAATAAGCTACTCCAGGATATAGTATTAACAAGAAAAGTATGCAAATCAGGGGCAATCCCAGGGTGAAAATTTTAGATACTTTCTTATGTCCAAACCGAGGTAGCTTGGGGAGACGGGAGAGGTCTAGAGCTTGTGCATCACCATTCATCTTGAAGCTCCATCCCAGTACATAGTGAGCCGTTCCTATTTCAAGCGGACTAGTGGCTGCAGAAAAGCCAACATACATGGTTTGCTGTAAAACTGGGGAAAGATCATATGTCAAAGACAAAAGAGGAGTATGTGGTTTAGCAGCTGCTGTTGGAGCTAATGTAACATCGATTCTCCGATCAACCCCATCGTATTCCACCCAAAGTTGCATCTGCTGACCACTGCTAAGAGTTAAGTTGTCAAATGAATTCTTGTTATTAGCTTGGTAACTTGCTGGCCGGGATACCTTGGAGCTTATAGAGTTAATATCAATACCAACATGGTTGTCATTGATATCTTCGAAATCTTGGTTTTGGAAAGTGTCAAGCTCCACTGCAAAAACGTGATTTGTTATATTTCCATTGGTGCTTCTATTGAAGAGGCCAAGGAACTGTGTGGAAGGCCCTTCTGTAAGGCCTCTTGTTGGTGCAATAACGAAAGCCATTCCTGGACCAGTTACGCCTGAGACTTCAGGTACTATAGCAAACACAAATTGGGTGGAAAAGGAGAAAGCTGAACTGTTGGATGTGCTCTTGAAATTGATGGGATTAGGATAGAAGGCATGCCCCGTTTGTAATTTGGTGGTGTTGGTGATACGCAGGAGGCCATTGCTGATGATTTTGGCTAATCCATCCAGGCTTAGATTTGATGATTGAAACCCTTGATAGATGAACCCGACATCATCAGAAGCTGCTGCACTAGCTGCGGTTTGAACTAGAAAATAGGCTAAGATTGCTGTTAGTGGTTTGAATGACATGACTAGAGACTTGGATGCCAATTGCCAAATCCTTCTGAACTTTGTAGCCTATATCTTGCTATCTAGCGTTGCGATTTCCTGACACACCCTTATAATTTCTCGCACAAACTTTGACTGTTTTTTAGCGAAGCCAAATGACCAGTAATCAGCAATTATAGTAGACATGTTACATATTCTTTAAGGGACTTGCCTGCTACGGTAGTAGTTTTGTTTGAAAGTAAATCTTATATACACTTATAATATAACATCATCACCATTAAATGTATGATAATTTATCTGAATTTAAATATAAAATTCATATTTTACATATGTATCAACCAGTTGCATGATACATATGTAAAATATGAATTTGATATTTAAATTTAGATAACTTGCTATATATTTAATGGTGATGGTGTATACACTATCAGTACACAAAAGATTAACTATCAAACTTAGGTGCATGACACTATCATGGTTGGAAAACATATTGTTAACTTGAAGTAAAAATATTTTAACAGATCTAGATGCATAACAATCGATTGGGACTCGAAATTTTACACAAGTAACATGTACTCACTATTGGTTACTTGTACACTATAAATGTGACAAGGATTAATGCTATAAATAAATTATTTCATATATTTACTTATAATACATCGTATATAATGTCATTGTACACTATACTTGATAACAAGTACGTCAATTGCACCAACGTCAACCATACTACCCCGTGTCGCTCATTAGTGTGTGCAAAAAGTTTAATATAGAGCATGAATATCATTAGAGTATTAAATCTTTAGTTTTCAAGAAAGTGAACTTCGGGACACGTACTTGCTACGGTACAAGTCCCTTAATTTCTAAGACCTACCACCTGAAAAAAGGGGCCATATTATTAATGCCACGGTTTTACCCTTCTCAGAAAATCCCTTGTTCCCTTGATTCTATGGAAACCAATATCGCCTTGCAAATCAGTTACAAAATATACGCCAAGTTCAGCAACAATAAAATAATCTAAAAATCAATGAGAATGTGCAATCTTCACATGGAAATTGGGGTAGGGACGGTGCAACAGTCCCTGAACAGTTGATGGTTAGAATTGGTCAAAAAAATATAAGGTTGAGATCATATTTTATACATATTTTTTAATATCACGTGTGGAGTTTATAAAAAAATGTTCTATTCTTACACAGTGTTGAAAATTAAATTACATATTAAACAAACGAAATTATATTATTTTTATTTTATATGAACCGTTTTAAACAGTTGTCAGAACAACTATTCAAGCCCCATTCCCCTTCACAGGCATAGCTCAACACCTTCCCTCGACAATATTTAATGCCGGTCTTATAAGCATGTGGACCTATTCAATGCCTGTGAGTTTGTGAGCAATAGTTCTTTTTTTTTTTTTTGACCTTTTTGTAAAAAGTAGGGTTTCAACAGAAAAAAGAAAACTGCATTATTAGTTTGAATTTGGTAAAAAGCATTATATAATGTGAATCCTTCTCGAATCCCCACAAATGTGTTATTTTAATGACAAAGCCTTTAATTCAAGTCCTTCACTTTCCGTACTCCGTACTTAGATAGTTTACTCCTAACTAGGGGTGGCTACAGTTTAAGTTTGAATATGAATTGGATCGGCAGTTTATTGAACCTAAACTAGAACCGGAATTGGGAAATCGGAACCGTAACCGTGACTAAAGATTTAGATTCAGATTCACAAAAAATTTAAACCGGAACCGGCGGTTCAAAACCGTTCAAACCGTTTAAAATACATTTATATCTTGAGTTGCTAGGCTTTTTTTATTCAATTTAGACTTCAATTTCAATAACCAGCACCCAATATCAAACAGTCTTAGTTTTAGTCCAACAACCTATTATCCAAATTCATTAATAAATTCAGATACAATAAATAATCTAGGTCTAAATCCAATTTAATCAGAGTGTTAAGGTCAAGCTAATCAAAGTATTAAACTAGCATTTGATAACACTTTGAGTTTGATTAATCACTATGACAAATTCTCAATATAAATTGAGGTATTTTTTATAAAATTTGTATTCTTTATTTTTCCTTGCCACATGATAATACAATAAAATTCATAATTTTGTCAACATTAGTTGTTATATTTAATTAAAATTAAATTTATAATACAAGTATTTATACATAACTTGAAGAACCGAAAACGGAACCGGAAGCATCGAAACCGTAGAAGCAGAACTGGAGGTTCAGGAACCGTAACCGTCCCTGTAAGCGTCGGTTTAGGTTCCATTTTCAAGAGAACCGAACCGTCGGTTTTTAAATTGGACCCTACAGTTTTGGAACCGTGGCCACCCCTACTCCTAACCCCTTTTCTATCCTCATAACTTGAGTTCATATCCGAAATCTATAATGTGCATTTCTAGAATCATCCTATCATTAATGTTCCTCCTCTTCACATCCAAAGGTCTTTACCTTCTAAGACGGTATATATGTGCACACACACTGACAAGCATACATTTGTGTATGTATAATGTGGATATGCGTGTGTATATACGTGCATATATGTGTTTGTGTGTACTGGTCAATGACATCTTAACTTCAATCATCATGCTTATCTTGAAATCTTCATGCATAAATTTTCAAAGATCTTACATATTGTATTGTAAATGGATCAAAGAATGGCATCATCAACATAAATTCAAATGACTAGAATGTCTTTCTTATCTATTTTGACAAACAAGGTAGCCTCAGTTTTTCATTTTGAAAAAAATTTTTGAACTACAATTGATTTAATCTCTTTTACTTTGCTCTACTGGGCAGCTTAGGACCATATAAAACTTTCACCAATTTGATAAATTTTTGTCTAAAAAATCAAGAGGTTGTTTGAAACAAATTTCTTCACTTATTAAAGTATTTACGAAGGTACTCTTGACATTCATATGATAAAGTAGTGTCATTGGAGCAAAGGTATCATCATAGTCTATTTGATGAGGGACTCACGGCTGTCCATGCTACAAATGATCAAGTGATTCAAGTTCCAAATGGACCAATCACAAGAGCTCGTGCAAGGAAGTTAAGGGAGTCACTTCAAGCTCTTGTGTGCACCATACAAGAACGAGTTGGAGCTGATTTGAGGAGCATTGAACGATTGACCAATGATGATTCAAAGATTATCACCTTGCTCCAAGTTGAAGAGTCCAAACTGGGCTAGGGCTTGAAGAGTTAAAGTTGCCGTTTGATTAGATTAGTGAATAAGGGCATAATTATCCATTTTTCCATTATTTCTCGTTGCTTTCTTATTTTATTTTTAGACCAGCTTTAGTGTGTAATGCTGGCCGAATTTATTGTCATTATTTGAGTCAATTTAGTTGTTTTAGTAGTTTCCTAAAAGATGGAGCCATGTTGGCCTATTCTAGTTAGGTTAGGATTTTAGTAATTAGAGTCCAAGTTCAAGTAGGATTTGAGAGTCTTTTGTAAGGCTATAAATAAGCCTACAACCCATCAGTTTTATGCAAGCAAGTTATATCAAATTTTGTGAGTTTTCACTTTCTCTTTCTAAGAGAGCCTTTCTTAAATACTTGAAAGTTGTCTTGAGTTATTCAACTTGAACTTATCAATCAAGTAATCACCTTGATTGTGGCGTTCTTCTACCTACAACATTGGTTCTCTAGATCGTTGGTTCGTGGGTCAAGGTTAAGTCCAAGGTCCGCCAACCCGGATTTAGAGGGTCAATTGTTCCGCCATCCAACTTGAATTTTCGTCTAGGTCCTACTTCGATTCATATCAGTTAGTTATCATAGCTAGTTGACGAATTCAAGTATATCATCTTGTGTCGTAAGTTTTTCTTGGTTAAACTTCTATTTGAGTCTTTTTCATTTGTTGTTTCTTGTTTTGTCAAATCTGTCTTTTTGTCTTCTTTGTTGCTGTCCGCACCTTTGCTTGAGTCTTGAGCCTTGTTAGAGTCTTGTCATCTTGTTTCTTGCATCTTCAATTCATTTAAAGAGCCAAAAAAAATTTTTGCTGTGGTTATTCTAGTTGTTGTTTGCTGTCCGTAGCTTATTTCTTGAAATCGTGTCCGAATTGTTCTTGAGTCTTAGTGTTGTCCGAATTGAGTCTTTTGTGCCTTGATTAATTGCTGGAAACAAAAAACCATGAAGAGTTCTTGCTAAAATTCCTGAATCTTGAACCTATTTTGTGGTCTTATTAAATTCTTGAAACAAACTTTGAAGTTCTTGAACAAGTTTCAACAAGTTCTTGAATCTTGGAGGCTGTTTCTTGAATTTTTGAAACCGGTTGAACTTTCTTGATTTCTGGAAAAGCACACAATTGAACCTTGAAGATCTCAAGCAGAAGTGAAAAAAAATGTGAAAACAGAAAAGAAAGAAAGAACAAGGAACCGAAACTGCTCAGCTGGAAATCCTTGCTTGATCCGAATCTGCTTTGATTGTTGAGGCCTATTCTTGATATTGCAATTATTGTTCAACATCTGAACTTCATCTTTGAGGATTGCTGAAATGTATGTGCATGTTTTGAGGAGTGAAATCAGAATTTGGAAGGTGAAATTCAAACCAGAAAATTGAGATTACAAATTCCAGATTCGTTATCCTAGAGTGACTTGGTTTTCTTGTTGCTCAAGTTTTAAAATCCAATTAGGAAATCTTGCCATAACTTACCACCAGCTATTCCAAGTCCTAAACAAAAACCAAAACGCCTCACAAGAAACCAACAAAAAAAAAAAAAAAAACCCAAACCAAGGCAGGATTAGGAAACCTTCCACCGCCATTGAGACAAGGCCCAACCAAAACCCACCTGAATTTGATTTTCTTCTTGTATCCGAACTGCTGTACACATTGAAAACACTTGGCCACGGGATTGTTTCTTATTTTCCAGCATAATTAAGTCTTCAAGTCAGAATTCTTGTGTCGATCAATCATAATCCTTCTTTCACAAGTTCCATTAGAAGTTAAGTTCTAGTTTCCTAATTCTAGTCCTAGTCAAATTCAAGTTTTCTACTTCTCATTGAGTCTTGTATGGGTAGTTTAGGAAGCTCTCTAATTCCTTCTTTTCAGTAGTTTCTTAATTGTTTTCATGTCATTCATTTATTTAAAAAAAAAATCGAACCAACTTGGGGGAAGTTACAATCTTGGTGTAACTTGGTAAGAAGCTCGGTTGAACAACTTGAAGAAAAATTCTGATTTCTTCAAGAAGGGTGATCAAGTGAATTGAGAAGTGAATTGTGAGATCATTAGAGAGTTCAACACTTGAGTGATACAAGAGAGTGAGGGGAAACACGTGAGGGAGCGTGTAAGGTTTTTATACTAATATTTTTTGTTGAGTTTTGCATGTTAATTGTCAGCATGTCTCAAAGTCAAGAGGCAAGTAATACCTTTGATCTAAAACTCATCCTTGAATCATTGCAAGGGGAAATCAGCCGCATTAATAGACGGTTTGATACATTAGAGGATGAAATGGAGAAAGCAAGTGCATCCAAAAGCACCTTCAAGAAGCAACCGCATTTGGAGGAATTATTTGGTTCAAACTATGAGAAAGATTTTGGTGAGACTAGACACCAAAGCAAAAGCACTAAACAAAACCCTAATCAAGGGAATGATGACACCATCAAAGGGATAAAATTGAATATCCCTTCTTTCTAAGGGAAATCTGATCCGGAAGCTTATTTGGAGTGGGAAAGGAAGATTGAGAAGATCTTTGATTGTCATAACTACTCCAAATTGCAAAAAGCGAAGCTAGCAGTGCTAGACTTCACCGACTATGCTGCAATTTGGTGGGATCAGGTGAGGATTCGGCAAAAGAGAAATGAGGCACCTTCCATCCAAACTTGGGATGATCTAAAGCTAATCATGAGGAAGAAGTTCATACCAGCCTACTACCATCGGGAATTGCATAACAAATTGCAAACCCTCTCACAAGGTAGTATGACGGTAGAAGACTACTATAAAGAGATGGAGATGGCCATGATGAGAGCCGACATCCGTGAAGACTCTGAGGCAACAATGGCGAGATTCTTGAGGGGTCTAAGAACTGAAATAGCTAACATTGTGGAGCTTCATCACTACCTTGACATTGAAGAATTGGTAGACAAAGCCAACAAGGTGGAAAAGAAGCTCAAGAGGAGGGGTACACCTAGACCAACTCCCAACGTCCAACCTGGAAATTGGAAAAATCAGCCATTTAGAAGAGAGAATAACTCCTTAAATGCTCAAAATTTGGCCAAAGGAAAAGGAGCAACAAGTGGAAGCTCACAGCCTACCCTCCCATCTTCAAAGCCTACATTCCAATCATCCAAGTCAAGGCCAAGAGAAGACAATAGGAGTAATCAAGAGGTGACAAAACCTAGAACCCGAGACACTAAGTGTTTCAAGTGTCAAGGTTTTGGACATATTGCTTCGCAATGCCCAAACCAAAGGACCATGCTCATGTTAGAAAATGGGGAACTCTTGATGGATGATGAGAATGAGTAGGAGGATATGCCTCCCTTGACTGAAGAAAATGAGGAAGAAGAGGAAATGGAAAAAGTGGCGGCCAATGGTCAATTCGGTTTGGTGGCAAGAAGAGCACTAGCTACTCAAGCTAGTAAGGATGATCTCCAACGTGAGAACATCTTCTATTCAAGATGCTACATATCCAACAAACTTCTTAGCTTAGTAATTGACCCAGGAAGTTGCACTAACGTTGCCAGTGCACTAATGGTGGAGCGACTCAACTTGCCCACAAGTGAACACCCTAAACCTTACGAGCTTCAATGGTTGAACAACAGTGGAGAGGTACGTGTTCATAAACAAGTCTTGATTTCTTTCAGCATTGGTAGGTATGTAGATGATGTTTTATGTGATGTAGTACCAATGCAAGCCACACACATCATTTTAGATCGACCTTGGCAATTTGATAAAAGGGTCAATTTTGATGGTTTCTTGAACAAATACTCTTTTATGCACAATGGTAAAAAGATCACACTTGCACCTCTTACACCACAACAAGTGCATGAGGACCAAGTCAAATTACAAAAAGAGTATGAATCGCATGTTGAACATCAAAAGAAAATTGTGAAAGAAAAAGAAGGCCCTAAGGCCGAATTTAACCATAAGTCCATTAAGCATGACCAATCGGCTATTGAGCCTAGGAAAGAGAGGAAAACAAGCATGCTAGCTAGGGTTAAAGATGTAAGGAAAGCTTTGCATTCTAACCAAGTATTGCTTATCTTATTTTGCAAGGAAACCTTACTCACTAATGAACTTGATGCTTCTTTGCCTAGTATTGTTACTAACCTGCTACAGGAGTATCAAGACATGTTTCCTGAGGACATTCCTAATGGATTGCCGCCTTTAAGAGGGATTGAACATCAAATTGATTTCATCCCTGGTGCAGCCCTTCCAAACAAGGTGCCCTATAGGACTAATCCTGAGGAAACCAAGGAACAACAACGACAAGTACAGGACTTGCTTGGAAAAGGCTGGATTCGTGAGAGTCTAAGTCCTTGTGCTGTCCTAGTTCTACTTGTTCCCAAGAAGGATGGAGGATGGAGGATGTGCACGGATTGTAGGGCCATTAATGCCATTACGATAAAGTATCACCATCCCATATCTCGTCTTGACGACATGCTTGATGAATTACATGGTGCAATTATATTTACTAAGATTGACTTGAAAAGTGGTTATCACCAAATTCGCATGAAAGAAGGGGATGAATGGAAAACAATCTTTAAAACAAAACATGGCTTATATGAGTGGTTAGTCATGCCTTTTGGCTTAACCAATGCACCTAGCACCTTTATAAGGTTAATGAATCATGTTTTGCGTCCTTTTCTTGGCAAATTTGTGGTGGTCTACTTTGATGACATCTTGATCTATAGTAAAAGTTTAGATGAGCATGTTATCCATTTGCAAACTGTTTTGGATGTACTTCGCAAGGAAAAGCTCTATGCCAATCTTAAGAAGTGCACATTTTGTACTAATCAACTTGTATTCCTAGGTTATGTTGTGAGTGAACAGGGTATACAAGTTGATGAGGCAAAAGTGAAGGCTATAAGTGAATGGCCATCACCTACAAGTGTGAGTGAAGTGCGTAGCTTCCATGGCTTGGCAAGCTTCTATAGACGCTTTGTCAAGGACTTTAGTACAATTGCTGCACCACTTACATCAATTGTGAAGAAAAATGTGCCATTCCAATGGAAGGAAGAACAAGCTAAGTCCTTCCAATTACTTAAACACTAGCTCACACACGCACCTATTTTGAGTTTGCCTAATTTTGATAAAACTTTTGAAGTAGAGTGTGATGTCTCTGGTGTAGGTCTTGGAGCTGTGTTAATTCAAGAAGGTCATCCTATTGCCTATTTTAGTGAAAAGTTAAATGGAGCATCCTTGAACTACTCGACTTATGATAAGGAGTTAATGGCCTTAGTTCGAGCTCTCCAAACTTAGCAACACTACCTTCGACCTCGTGAGTTCATCTTACACATTGACCATGAATCTCTCAAGCACGTCAAATCTCAAACGAAGTTGAGTAAAAGGCATGCAAGATGGATAGCCTTCATTGACAGCTTTGCCTTTGTTATCAAATACAAGGCAGGTAAGACTAATGTAGTGGCTGATGCACTTTCTAGAAGGTATACTCTGATCACTACATTAGACACTAAATTGCTTGGATTTGAGTATATAAAAGATCTTTATGCTACTGATATGGATTTTGGTGAGATCTTTACATCTTTGCCATGAAACACTCGTGAGCATTACTTCATCTCTCAGGGATACTTATATTTCAAGGATAAACTATGCATCCCTATGTGTTCTATGCGCCTATTATTGGTACGTAAAGCTCATGGTGGAGGACTAATGGGACATTTTGGCATAGCAAAGACTTTGATGGTTCTCCAAGAATACTTTCATTGGCCACGTATGAAGAGGGACGTAGAGAGGCATATACAAAGGTGTGTTACTTGCCATCTTGCCAAATCTAAGGTAAATCCTTATGGCCTTTATACACCTTTACCAATTCCATGTGAGCCTTGGGTTGACTTGTCTATGGATTTTGTGCTTAGTTTGCCTAGAACTAGACAAGGTCATGACTCTATTTATGTTGTGGTTGATCGTTTCTCTAAAATGGCTCATTTTATTCCTTGTCATAAAACGGATGATGCAAAACATGTTGCTGATTTGTTTTTTAAAGAAATTATCCATTTTCATGGGGTACCTTGAACCATTGTGTCTGATAGAGATGTAAAGTTCCTTAACTACTTTTGGAAAACTCTGTGGTGTAAACTAGGTACTAAATTGTTGTTTTCTACCTCTAGTCACCCACAAACTGATGGACAAACTGAAGTGGTTAATAGGACTTTATCTACCTTGTTGAGAGCAATCATTAAAAAGAATATCAAAACTTGGGAAGATTGCTTACCTCATGTTGAATTTGCATATAATCGCACTGTGCACTCTTCTACTCAATATTCACCTTTTGAAATTGTTTATGGCTTTAACCTTCTCACACCTTTGGATTTAACTCCTTTACCTATCCATGAGAGAGTTAACTTAGATGGAAAGAAAAAGGCTGAATTTGTCCGCGACTTACATGCAAAAGCAAGGGCTAACATTGAGAAACGCACCCTTCAATACGTCCCAAGTGCAAACAAGGGGCGTCGTCAAATGATCTTTGAACCCGGTGATTGGGTTTGGATCCATATGCGCAAGGAGCGATTTCCTATCCAAAGGTGCAACAAGCTCCTTCCAGGGGGAGATGGGCCATTTCAAGTTGTGGAGCATATAAATGACAATGCTTACAAACTTGACCTCCCAGGTAAGTATGGTGTACATGCTACTTTTAATGTTGCTGACTTGAGTCCTTTCCATGTAGATGATGAACATGATTTAAGGACAAATCGCCTTCAAGAGGAGGGGATTAATGAGGGACTCACGGCTGTCCATGCTACAAATGATCAAGTGATTCAAGTTCCAAATGGACCAATCACAAGAGCTCGTGCAAAGAAGTTAAAGGAGTCACTTCAAGCTCTTGTGTGCACCATACAAGAACGAGTTGGAGCTGATTTGAGGAGCATTGAATGATTGACCAATGATGACTCAAAGATTATTACCTTGCTCCAAGTTGAAGTGTCCAAACCGGGATAGGGCTCGAAGAGTTAAAGTTGCCGTTTGATTAGATTAGTGAATAAGGGCATAATTGTCCATTTTTCCATTATTTCCCGTTGCTTTCTTATTTTATTTTTAGACCAGCTTTAGTGTGTAATGTTGGCCGAATTTATTGTCATTATTTGAGTCAATTTAGTTGCTTTAGTAGTTTCCTAAAAGATGGAGCCATGTTGGCCTATTCTAGTTAGGTTAGGATTTTAGTAATTAGAGTCCAAGTTCAAGTAGGATTTGAGAGTCTTTTGTTATCCAAGTTCAAGTAGGATTTGAGAGTCTTTTGTAAGGCTATAAATAAGCCTACAAACCATCAATTTTATGCAAGCAAGTTATATCAAATTTTGTGAACTTTCACTTTCTCTTTCTAAGAGAGCCTTTCTTGAATACTTGAAAGTTGTCTTGAGTTATTCAACTTGAACTTATCAATCAAGTAATCACCTTGATTGTGGTGTTCTTCTACCTACAACATTGGTTCACTAGATTATTGGTTCGTGGGTCAAGGTTAAGTCCAAGGTTCGCCAACCCGGGGTTTAGAGAGGTCAATTGTTCCGCCATCCAACTTGAATTTTTGTCTAGGTCCTACTTCGATTCATATCACTATTCATTACTTTTAATTGTGTCCTTGAATCCTCAGCCTTGCTTTGTTTCTAACAACATTCTAATTTTGATCTAACTTCTACAAAACAACCTCTTTGTACCAATGATTGAATGAAATTATGATTTCTTAACAAGTTGCCAAACTTGGATTCTTGTGGATTGATTGAATTCTTCTTGGCGTTGCCAACATTCTGTGCTAATCCTCAAGTGTTACATTTATTGTTTTGGGCTCAACATGTGACATGAATACACAATTTCCACAGGACCCTTCTAGTCTTGACACCTGATGATGCATATCTAATAATTTGTTGGCCAAGATGATTTTTTTATAAATTTTCATTATTTAGGAAGTGCTGGATCCAAGATGTTTCACAATTTGATCTTTAGTTTGCTCTTTCTCTTCTTTCTTTTTTTTCACTTTTACCTTTAGAGGATGGTCTTTTTGGTTTAACCTTTGTTCAACATTCTTTCTGATCACTGGAATAGGTTGACTTGTATCATCACCATTCACTTTCCTTGATATATTTGGATTAGACTCATTAAGTCAATATGGACTGAGACCCTCTTTGATAACTCAATTCAGCACTTAAACTTAATGGATTCAGATTTTAACACGTTCAGACTGTTTGATAACCGAAAATAGAACATCTGAATTAATTAAGTGGTATTGAATTTTCTAGGCAAAACTTGCTCCCAAAATTAAGTGATAGGATATTCACTTCTCTCTTAATATGATATACATTTAAATATATTAGATTTAGTACTAAATAATTCAATCACTTAATAGATTCAGACTTTCGGATTTCAGATTTTAGTTTTCAAACTTCAGTTTTATCAAACACAACCTGACTCTTCAACAACTAGGATTCTTCTATTAAAGATGCTATAAGCATTGCTATTCATAGAGTACCCTAGAAAACATCTTCAATAGTTTTAGCATCAAACTTTTCTAGGTTGTCCTTAGTGTTTAGAATAAAACACTTGTATCCTAGAAACATTAAAGTGTGTGATATTTAGGATTCTCCTCTCAAAATTTCACTAGAAGGTATATTTTTATTAAATATAATTAAAACCCATTGAGAGTGAAGCAAGTAGCCATCAAGAAGTATTTCGGTAGATATCTTTGTTAGGTTTTGAGGCAGCGGAAAACAAAAATTTTAGCCCCAACAACCCACCAGGAATCACCCTAGGCTACGTATGACTTGTAGAGAAGAGGAGTTGTTGGATTACCTTAATCCTAGAAACGGCTTCTTTTTGTGTTGTAGAGAGTGGTCAGCCCCTTTTCAGCAGTCCAAGCATCCTGCCTCTACTGCAATCCACGCGAGAGAGAAGTCTGGATCTTCTCTTGAATCGTCTCTACGATCCTAGATGTGTGTGTATGAAAGTATAAAAAAGGTGCTAGCCTATTCTCTCTTTCTTTAGAATTTCTCTCTACGTAGGTTTTTCTCAAAAACCCAAGCCTCTCTCTATTCTGTCAACCGTAGTTGTGCTGTTATGTTCTACAGACGTATCACATAATCTGTCTATTTATAGGAGAGAGGTAGAGAGAAAAGATAGGGTCTTATTTGATCCAAATCAAAACAAATATAGGATAACTATTTTATCCTATTTGCTCAAATAGCTCCGGAATCCTTTATTCCTTGTCATTAGACCCCAAGAGGTTTTATTTTCAAATCTCTATTTGAACACACAATTTTAATCCAGAATTCAATCTCTAAGCGTATGATCCAATAGGTTCCAAATGCACTGGCAATAATTATGAATTATAATTCTCAAGAAGAATTAGATAAAATAAACAACTTTATTTTATCATTAATTCCAATAATTAATCCATTCATAATTATAGATTGTGAGATGTGTCTAGCAACACATCACAACCACCCAGGTATTCGAAATTAGTCAAGGGAATTTTGACCTAACCTTTTTATGAAAAATTACCACGTAATTATTATCCTTTCACCATAAATATCCAATTAGTCAGGGAATGAGGAATAAGTGCCAATTCCCTAATGACTAATTAATTTGCTAGTTTCCGGAATTAACCCTAGATTAGGTTAATTTGAAGACATTCTTCAATTAACCCTAAGGTTAATCTCCTACAAGTGGCCATCCCGGATATCAACTCCCACCATTGGTGAATACTCTCTTGATCACTCACTATCTTTCCATGCTTCACACTACCCCCAATTTCTATTCTTTAAGTCATGAGCAACAAGTAATAGAATCAAAAGGCGATTCACACTCAAGATACTATGGTGATCTCAAGTGGATCACTTACATAATTTTCATAAAAGATTCAACCATTGGCACTTGATAGATATCCCAATGGGATCTCGTGGATCACCCAATGAATTGATTCATCTACACATTAGCCTAGGTATCACTATACCTTGGTTGATGAGAACAACCACTACTTACATTAAGTAGAGACTAACTGTATTAGTCTTTCCCATTAATGATGTCCGCTCATTAATACTATGACTAGGGAACCTTAAGAATATTTATTATAAATGTGATTGATATCTCATAGTCATCAACTCTTGTGACTACCATCACATTAATAAATATACTAAGGACTTTATCAGTTATATCAAATATTTAACAAATAAAATGGAAATTCATAAAATATAAAACTTAATTAGGAATGTATTTAAACAAAATGATTGTTTTAGGCATACATTCCAACAACCTCCCACTTGCACTAAAACAATTCATTCATAACCTTTAGTCCAAATGAAAGTACATGACTATCATGTTTCTTTTGAGATAGTGCCTTAGTAAGAGGATCAGCTATGTTATCCTCAGTGGGGATTCTCTCTATCTTTACATCATTTCTGGCAATGATTTTCCTAATTAGGTGAAATCTTCTAAGTACATGTTTGGACCGTTGATGAGACCTAGGTTCCTTTGCTTGGGCAATGGCCCCATTGTTATCACAGTACAGAGTTACTGGATTAACTATGCTAGGAACCACACCAAATTCAGACACGAACTTCTTGATCCAAACTGCTTCCTTGGCAGTCTCCGCGGCTGCAATGTACTCAGCCTCTGTTGTAGAATCTGCTGTGGTGTCTTGTTTGGAACTCTTCCAGCAGACAACACCTCCATTGAGAGTAAAGATGAAGCCCGACTGTGACTTACAGTCATCCTTGTCAGACTGGAAGTTTGCATCTATGTAGCCCTTAACCTCCAATTCACCATTTCCATATACTAAGAACAAATCTTTAGTCCTTCTCAAGTATTTAAGAATGTTCTTAACGGCTATCCAGTGACCTTCACCTGGATTAGTCTGGAACCTGCTCATGACACTCAGAGCATGGGAGACATCTAGTCTTGTACATAACATAGCATACATAATTTATCCAATTGCCGAAACATATGGAACATTATGCATCTTATCAATCTCAACTTGTGTCTTAGGACACATGCTCTTAGATGGCTTATCCCATGAGTTATAGGTAAGAAACCCTTCTTAGACTGATCCATGCTAAACCTCTTTAGCATTTTATCTATGTATGTAGATTGTGAAAGACCAAGCAGCCTTTTAGACCTATCTCTATAGATTTTAATACCCAGTATATAGGCTGCCTCTCCTAAATCTTTCATAGAAAAGTTTTTGGATAACCAACCCTTTACCGATTGTAACATTGGGATATCGTTTCCTATCATTAATATGTCATCCACATATAATATAAGAAAAACGATTGAACTCCCATTAACCTTCTTGTATACACAAGGTTCGTCCGGATTTTTAAGAAAACCAAACTCTTTGATTGTCTCATCAAACCGAATGTTCCAACCCCTGGATGCTTGCTTAAGTCCATAAATGGACCTTTGTAGCTTGCATATCTGATTGGGATTTGACGACGTAAAGCCTTCAGGTTGTGTCATGTACACATCCTCTTGCAAATTTCCATTAAGGAATGCAGTCTTTACATCCATCTGCCAAATCTCGTAGTCATAGTATGCTGTTATTGCAAGCAATATCCGAATGGATTTAAGCATAGCTATTGGTGAGAAAGTTTCATCGTAATCGATTCCCTCTTTCTACTTGTAACCTTTGGCTACCAGTCTAGCTTTATAGGTAATCACATTACCATCCATGTCTGTCTTCTTCTTGAAGACCCATTTGCACCCTATGGGTTTTTACCCCTTCAGGTAGATCAACCAAGGTACATACCTTGTTGTCATACATGAAATCTGTTTCAGAATTCATGGCCTCTAACCATTTGGAGGAGTCTGGACTATTCAAGATCTCTTGGTAGGTAGTAGGTTTGTCATCTTGAATGACTAGTACATCATTGCCTTGGCTCACAAGGAACTCATATCTCTTGGGAGCTGAACGTACTCTTACTGACCTACGGGGCTCTTGAATGTTCACAACTTCCGTTTGTGCCTCATCATTATGTGGCTGAACCCTTTCTTCAACAGGTTGTTCAATGTTTGTTTGATCATTTTGAACTTCTTCAAATTCCATGTTAGTATCTTGAACTTCTTCAAGTTTTATTCTACTCCCACTGCCCCTTTCTAGAATAAACTCTTTTTCTAAAAAGATAGCATGTTTTGAGACAAACACTTTGTGCTCAGTTGGGTTGTAGAAATAGTATCCTATAGACTCTCTTGGATACCCTACAAACAAACACTTGTCAGATCTTGGTTCAAGCTTATCTGACTCTACCTTCTTCACATAAGTTGGGCAACCCCAAACCTTCATGTAAGATAGTTTTGATTTCTTTCCTTTCCATATCTCATATGGTGTGGAATCAACAACCTTACTGGGTACTCTATTAAGAGTATGGGAAGCTGTGTCCAAAGCATATCCCCATAACGATTTTGGGGCACTTGAATGGCTCATCATGGACCGTACCATATCTAATAAGGTGCGGTTTCTTCTTTCAGATACACCATTTAGTTGTGGTGTCCCTGGAGGAGTCCATTGTGGAACTATTTCATTGTCCTTTAGATAAAATCGAAACTCATCGCTTAAGTATTCTCCACCACGATCAGATCGTAGTGTCTTAATACTTTTATCGATTTGTTTCTCTACTTCATTTCTGAATTCTTTGAACTTTTCAAAAGATTCAAACTTGTATTTCATTAAATACACATAACCATATCTAGAATGGTCATCAGTAAAGGTAATGAAGTTTGAAAATCCACCTCTAGTTGTGATTGTCATTGGGCCACATACATCAGTATGTACTAGTCCAAGTAAATCACTGGCCTGTTCCCCTTTACCAGTAAAGGGCGTTTTGATCATTTTTCCAAGTAAACAAGCTTCGCATACGTCATATGATTCATAATCAAATGAGTCCAAGTACCCACCTTTATGTAATTTGGAAATGCGTTTCTCATTTATATGACCAAACCTATAGTGCCAGCGGTAGGTTTTATTTAGTTTATCTAACTTTATTCTCTTTTCTTGTATGTTGAGAATTTGGTTATCAAGATCTAGAATATATAAACTGTTATTCCATTTTTCAGAACCATAAAACACACCATTCTTTGAAAAAGAACAATATTTATTCTCTTGGGTTATCTTAAACCCATTTACATCCAAACAAGAAATAGAAATGATGTTTGTAGTAAGTGCTGGAACATAATAACAGTTTGATAATTCTAAAATCAACCCACTGGGTAAACTAATGTAGTAAGTCCCTACAGCTAAAGCAGCAACTTTTGCTCCATTGCCCACACGTAGGGTTACTTCTCCTATTCCTAGCTTTCTACTGTCCCTTAGACCCTGCATAGATGTGCAAATATGAGAGTCACATCTGGTATCTAATACCCAAGAGCCAGATTTGGAAGTAGAAACATTAATCTCAATCATATATGTACCTGGTGTTGAAGCTTCCCCAAGCTTCTTTTGCTTCAAACTCTCTAGATAGCCCTTGCAGTTCCTCTTCCAATGTCCAATTTGTCCACAATGGAGGCAGGTTGCATTGGACTGGTCTATCTTGGCCTTCTTGGGCTTCTTGGTGGGCTTGTTCGTGGGTTTCTTAGGCCCTTTTCCCTGCCTCTTCCTTTTATTGGAGGAAGCAACAATAAGCACTCCAGTAGGACCCTTCACCTTTTTGATTTCTTTCTCAGTAGTTTTCAGCACATTCAACAATTGAGGCAATGTGTGCTGCAGATTGTTCATCTGATAGTTCATAACAAACTGAGAGAAAGAATCTGGCAGAGATTGAAGAACTAAATCAACATTTAGCTCTTGGTCCATCTTAAAACTCAATTCAGCCAATTTCTCAATTAGCCCAATCATCTTTAAGATGTATGGAGCAACAGGTGCTCCCTCTGCCATCTTGCACCTGAACAATTCCTTGGAGGTATCATACCTCACCGTCCTAGATTGTTGTTCAAACAACTCTCTCAGGTGTTGTACAATTTCATATGCCCCCATGTTCATATGTTGCTGTTGAAGTTGAGGAGTCATAGAGGTTATCATGATACATGAAACCACTCTATTATCATTCTTATGCTTCTTGTAAGCATTATTAACGAAAGGTGTGCGCTTGGTTCTGGTTCATCGTGCATAGGCCCATCAAGTACATATTCTATTTTTTCATGAGTGAGAACGAGTAGGACATTGCGATGCCAGTCGAGAAAATTTGTGTCGTTCAGGTTACATTCAGTGAGAATTGTACGTAGGCTCAAATTATTACTCATTCTACAACAAAATAAAGATAGAGTTTGTTAGAAAAAGCTTTATTTAATAAAATCATAAAATTTTCCAAAATTATGATTTTATTTCCACTATTTTTTCAAAATCAATTACCCTCTATAAATTGATTCGGGATTTTCTAAAAAACCCATAGTGGCTAGAACCCCATCTTAACTATTTTGTCTTTGAGTGAATCCCAACAAATCAAAATAATCTTAACAGGTAGGTACTTTACCAATTACAACCCATTTGTAATTTCTAGATCCGTTAGGTATCAACTCTTGATTTTACATCTTATGTATTAACCTAACCCTTGCCTCTAAAATTCATGGCTTTGAGTGAATCCCAACAAACCATAATTTTAGTTAAATCAAACCCATCATTCTTAAGAACATTTCTTATAGTTAAAAACATGTAGTAAGTAAGGCAGTTTTGGGTGAATCCCAACAAGCTAGCACTTAATGACCACATTTTGTTTTATACTATAATGATGGAAGGCGGTCTTGATTTAATATTGAATTTGAGGGATTTGTTTGCTTTTTTCAAAACATTTTTAATTTAGTTTGAAGTTTTGGAAAAATCATTTGACGGTCTTATCAACAATCATGCATATAAATATTTCAAAAATAAATATAGCATAAAATAAAATGTGTATGGTTGTGAATATTTCTAAATTAATTTCCCCGGCCATTAGGGAAATTAATGGTTGACTAAGGTTAAATCAAATTTGCTCCTTCTGATGGCACGGCTCCTACACAGCTCCTTTCTTCATCTTTCAGTTTACAATTTCTATACTAATTACAATTTCCTATCATCTATTCCTGTCTATTGTATATTACAAATAGAATATAAGAAACCCCAAGTTACATTCGGGGGGAATTAGATGAGAAGAGAAATTACAATTAGAAAAATAAAAAAGGCAGGACACGCAGGCCCTATTTATAAAAAACCAACCATTCAACCATTCATCCACAATCACATTGGACATATATCCACATCCATCCACCATGCATTCATTTAAAATTAAACAACTTTAAATTAAAAGAAAGCATGTAATAACAGTCAGCAACTATTCATGGATTATTTGGATTTTATATCTCAAGATCCCAAACAAGTTTTGAGATCATACATGTGCAGAAAATTTTGGTAAAATAATTTTATTAGGTCACTTTTAATTCTAACTAATTTAGAAAATAAATTGGAACATTATTTGAATTAATCATATTAAAATTCAAATCAATTCCTGACCTAATAAAACATTAAATAACAAAATTTCATAACAAATTTTAACAATTAAAATTCGGATCAGAATCAGAAAATTTTAGAAATTGAAAACTCAGTTTTTAAAAAATTTTATTTCGCAGAAAACAGTATCTCAAAGGATCCGCGACCCGATCCGCGAACAAGCTTCGCGGATCTCTGAGTGCGCGGATGAGGTTCTGAGAACTCCGTAAAGGATCTGCGAACTGATCCGAGAAGCGATCCGCGACCTAGACTCACGGATCCAGCATGTTTCTGATCCACGAACCAGATTCGCGAAGTACAGTTCGTGGATCGGGATCCGCGAACACGATCTACGAGGTACACGATCCCCATCGCGTATCCGAGTCGCGATTCCCAGTTTCAGCATCCAACGATTGGGTGCTGCAGAACTCTTTCCAAAACATAAACCTTTTGTCTTGTGAAAAATTTTTCAGTTCTTAGAAACACTTTAATCAAATTAAAGTTACAACCTTTTCAACAAAAATTCAGCACGTGTATACATATCAATCAGCTAATCCATGAACAATAATCAATAGAACATATGAAATCATACGTAAAGAACTAGGGATGGTTCTGATACCACTGTTAGGTTTTGGGGCAGCAGACGCAGCAGAAAACAAAAATTTTAGCCCCACCAACCCATCAGGAATCACCTTAGGCTACGTATGACTTGTAGAGAAGAGGAGTTGTTAGATTACCTTAATTCTAGAAACGGCTTCTTGTTGCGTTGTAGAGAGTGGTCAGCCCCTTTTCAACAGTCCAAGCGTCCTGCCTCTACTGCAATCCACGCGAGAGAGAAGTCTGGATCTTCTCTTGAATCGTCTCTACGATCCTAGATATGTGTGTATGAAAGTATAGAAAAGGTGCTAGCCTGTTCTCTCTTTCTTTAGAATTTCTCTCTATGTAGGTTTTTCTCAAAAACCCTAACCTCTCTCTATTCTGTCAATCGTAGTTGTGTTGTTATGTTCTGCAGACGTATCACATTGTCTGTCTATTTATAGGAGAGAGGTAGAGAGAAAAGATAGGGTCTTGTTTGATCCAAATCAAAACAAATATAGGATAACTATTTTATCCTATTTGCTCAAATAGCTCCGGAATCCTTTATTCCTTGTAATTAGACCCCAAGAGGTTTTATTTTCAAATCTCTATTTGAACACACAATTTTAATCCAGAATTCAATCTCTAAGCGTGTGATCCAATAGGTTCCAAATACACTGGCAATAATTATGAATTATAATTCTCAAGAAGAATTAGATAAAATAAACAACTTTATTTTATCATTAATTCCAATAATTAATCCATTCATAATTATAGATTGTGAGCGGTGTCTAGCAACACATCACAACCACCTAGGTATTCGGAATTAGTCAAGGGAATTTTGATCTAACCTTTCTATGAAAAATTACCATGTAATTATTATCCTTTCACCATAGATATCCAATTAGTCAGGGAATGAGGAATAAGTGCAAATTCCCTAATGACTAATTAATTTGCTAGTTTCCGGAATTAACCCTAGATTAGATTAACTTGAAGACATTCTTCAATTAACCTAAGGTAGTCGACTATTAAGGTTAATCTACCACTAGTGGCCCTCCTGGATATCAACTCCCACTATCGGAGTGGTGAATCCTCTCTTGATCACTCACTATCTTTCCATGCTTCACACTACCCCTAATTTCTATTCTTTAAGTCACTCTTGGTGAGCAACAAGTAATAGAATCAAAAGGTAGTGATTCACACTGAAGATACTATGGTGATCTCAAGTCTAGGATCACTTACATAATTTTCCATAAGAGATTCAACCATTGGCACTTGATAGATATCCTAATGGGATCTCTGTGTGGATCACTCCAATGAATTCGTACCTTACAATTCATCTACACATTAGCCTAGGTATCACTATATCTTGGTTGATGAGAACAACCACTACTTACATTAAGTAGAGACTAACTGTGTACTAATCTTTCCGTATTAATGATGTCCTGTCTCATTAATACTATGACTAGGGAACTTTAAGAATATTTATTATAAATGTGATTGATATGTTATAGTCATCAACTCTTGTGACTACCATCACATTAATAAATATACTAAGGAATTTATCAGTTATATCAAATATTTAACAGATAAAATGAAAATTCATAAAATAAAAAACTTAATTAGGAATGTATTTAAACAAATGATTGTTTTAGGGCATACATTCCAACAATCTTTTATGAAGCATTGTCCTTCTTGTCTCTTGAATATTTTTTAATATTGTTTTTTTCAGTTGAAGAGGTCTTACTACTGACAAGTTTTGAGTGATCTAATATTGATTGTAATACTCTTAGGCTAAGTTTGGGAGTTGAGATTTGGAGAGAAAAGAAGGGAAAAGAAGAAAAATTTAAAGTTTTCCCTTGTTTGGGAGTTTTAAGAGGGAAGAAAGGAAAGGCAAATGGAAGGAAATAGAGAGATAAACTAGTTAAAAAACTCTCTCCAACAATGGGAAGAAATAGAAAGAAATATTCATTTAATCTTTGTAAGTTTTTTTAAAATGCCAACTTTACCCATAAAATGTCAAACAATAAATTCGTAATATCAAATTTATCCAAAATCATTTCTTTTCTTTTTTAAACTCCCATTAACATGAAAAAAAAATTAACATTTCTCTTCTTTTCTTTTCTTTCATAACTTATCCTTTCTTTTCTCTTGTCTTCTAAACTCTTAAACTAAGTCTAAAGTGTGACAGCCCCACTTCCCCTAAGGCGAACCAGAGGGGTAAGCGGACCGCTTGCCCAGCTCTCGTCGGGATTCAAACATTCATTTATAGAACCATCGTTAAAAGTATTTAAAACGCCGACAAATTCACACAAAATATAAACCCCCAACATTCCATCCAGGAGACCTTGATAACAACTCCAAAATACTATAAACCATCAAAATCATGCATTAATTTCAATCTTATATAAACGAGGAAATCCTACAAAAGTACTAAGAGGAAATCCAGCAAGGATACTATGTTCCTCGATTCTCGTGCCCCACTTCCAGACCTGTTAAGAAAAACAAAGCTTATGGGGTGAGCAAAGCCCAGTGAGGTCAAGAATGCATGCACAAGTAGGTGAAAGCGATAACAATTCTTGACAACCAATAACAATAGAAAACTTGGAAATCATATAAGACAATATAAAGTAATCACGATAAAAGGATACAGTACCGTTCCATCTTTCTGCCATTTTCCACATCTCGCTTCAGTCCGGTCCCAAGCCGTAGTTTCAGCAGGAATGTTGACACTCCGTCAACCACTATCTCACCGACCGTAGAAATCACTTTACTCTCACCCGTCTACTTACACCTCCTGTACCGGGCCCGCTCGTCAAAATAGTATTAACATCAAACCAAATCGGGATGAGCGGTACCTCCCGCTCCATAGAGCGTGGTACATACTACCGTTTGGTAAATGAGTCGACGAGACTACACTCCAATCGACTTAACTAGAACCCGACCAAAACGGGAGGAGAGGCACCTCCCACTCACTCGAATGTGGTACATGCAACCATTTGGTCTTATCAAGTCAAGAACAAGCACAAGTACAAGCACTTAACGACTTCAAATCAAGCAAATTCAACCAAGGGTGAGCGCGATAAAGTACACGCTCACCAAGTCAAACAAGCATGCTTTTCAAACGAGAAGTTCACCAAACCAAGTATTCAGTAACAAGCACTTGAACACTCATCAACAGTTGAGAGCAAGCGAGAAAATTTAGAGGACCAAACACGTTCTTTGAGGTCCACGGAATCCCCTGAGATATGCAAATTCAAACAATTAACCTTTCGATTCCAATTAAAAGGAATTTCGTAAGATTTGGAAAAATCCATTTTCAAATGTGAAATGACGTGTCGTGTATATACTCAATGAACTAAACTCTCGAGAAATGCTTATAAACACTTAAAATAGCAAAAGGAGCACAAGCATGGGCGTTAGACGGAAAACGGACAAGAACGGAACGAAAATGGAAAACACACACTAAAAGGTGTGAAAGACAGATTTGACACCTCTTGCCATTTTGACCATAACTCATGGTACGAGTGTCAGATTGAAGTGAACGAGGTTCCGTTTCGAAGCTAAGAGAACAAGCTATAACTTTCATGAAGGTCATTTTTATCCAGATTCACTATTTCTAGGTCAAAAGTGCGGAAACATGTCCAGGAATATCAGTATCAGGATTTCCGACAGGTTTGATTCAAACGATTATAACTCAGCGCTCACAAATCCAAATCAAGAAATTCCAAAGGCGTTGGAAATCTAACATACAAGGCTACAATTCTTAAGAAGACATCAAAAGCAAAAACATTCATATTCCTGGTCAAATGACCCATTATAGTAGCAAAAAAACATTTCTGACAAAAACAGGGCATCAGGGGCATTTTAGTCATTTTACATGCTACAGTGCTCCGATTCATCTGAAAATTTACAGGTAGTATCTTCACTCAATTCTCTACAACTTTTATGTTTTGTACTAAAGCTAACACAGCCTCCATCATATTCGAATATTCTAACCAAATTCGGACAGAAAATCTAAACAAAAAGTAAAACTTGGAGTTCATCCATACCAACCAATTTCCAGCCATCCAATTCAGTTCCTAACTAACTAAATTCAACTTCCAATCATCAATTCCCAACATTAAGTCTTGCAACTAATGAAACCCTAACCCTAGCTCTTGGCCAAGGTTCAAGACAAGCAAAACAATAAAAGCAATCCATGGAATCATCTTAGAAGTTAAGAATGAGCACTAATCATGGCTAAACATCAGCCAAATCCATCAATTACACCATGTACAAGAAATTCCAACTTTCAAAGTAAAGCTAGTTACCTCCTAACTTGATGTTCTAGGCAAGAACTCCAAGCTCCCAAACTTCAATCACTTCCTCCTAGCTCAAGCTTCAAGATTGGATGATTGGAACACAAGACTTTCTCTTGTTTTTCTCTCTTTTTTTTTTCCTTTCTTTCTTCCCTTGCTCACGGTTTTCTCCCTTTTCTTTTCAGCCTTCACCCGACTCTCCTCTCCCTTATTCCTCTTAATTGGTCTCAAATTGGGTTATAAGATAAAGCCTAGGAGATATTTAAGGCATGGGTCAAAGGGTTGGTCAAAACTATCAAGCCAACCCTAGCATTTCAATGACCTTCCACCTTGGCCCCAAGTGATTTCATTTCCTAGCAATTGAGTCCATAAGTTGTAAATCCCACTTAGTCCACTAATACTTAATTACACCTAACTAGGTCACTAATCACCCAATTACCGTAATTAACTCCCGTGAGCATGCAAGTTCACACTGAAAATTCATGAAATAACAAACGTTTGATTTGTACATATAATTAGGGTTTTGAGAAAATATATTAGGGTTAGTACATTTAAGGTTTAGTGTGCAAACAAATTAGGGTTTTGTCGAAATTTAGGGTTTTCAAAGCAAACTAGGGTTTAAATTTCAAATTAGGGTTTTTTAGACTTGTAAAACAAAATAGCTAAAACAAAACATTTTGTGAAGTAAAACAAACCATATAAACACTTTGGTAAACAATAATGATTATAATTAACATTATGTTGTGTTAAAGTCGATGTTAAAATTTAAACAAAAATATTAAATAAGTAGGTCAAATAAAATAAATTTTCGGGTCCTCACATAAAGGTTGTATTGTTATGTTCTCTTCTAGGAATTCAATGCAGTAATCTTTTTTATTTTGAGCTCTCTTGCCCTTCCACAGATTCATTAGTAAAATAACTCATTTATACCATAAAAAATAATCAACTAGCATAAATTTATATAATTTTTTACCAAATGTAGCATGTAATACAGGTCCAAATAAATCTTTATGACTCAATTGCAAGAATCTATTACTAGTTACATATGAAATACTCTTAAAAGAATTCGTACTATGTTTACCTGGTTAGGGAGAATCACATAATTTTTCTTTCTCATGCCCAATCTTAGACAAACTGGATCACTTCAGGTAGTCCAGAAATTATGCCGAAACTTCCATGTCCAAAATTTCTAGTCCACAAGAAAACTTGATCATGAAAAGCGACTCAACATGTAGCAGAATGCGGATTATCTTCATTCAAATTAGCACTATAGATATTACCAAATCTAAGGGAAATCAGGATAATCTCTTTTGTTAACATATTCTTAATAATATTTAGCACGATCATTACATATTTGACTCCAACTTAATAATTTAAAAGACACATGTGTAACAATTAAATATCTTAAACTCTTGGAGAATCTTTATCAATGACTCCGTTATGAACAATCAAATCATTCCATTTTTGTCAAATGTGACTGTTTCACCTTTTTTCTTTTCTTTGGAAAAATAAGTGCTTTTTCTCTGTTATGTGGCGAGAACATCCACTATCACCAAGCTGCATATCTTCACGAACATTTTTTCTTTGATTTTGCAGAAAATCTTAAAATTGTATTAAAATCAGCCCCATAATTTAAGTAATTGTCAAATAAATACTCTCATCTATACATTTTTTTATGTTTGCACCTTACACATATAATTGATGAGTGTGTTAGGATAGTAGATTATTTGGGGTAATTTTGTGAAAAAAAAATACTGTAGCACTTTTTTGATGTGATGTATGTGAGATAAAAAGGTAGTTAAAAATTGTGTTGATAATGCAATTCAAATAATTTTGGACAAATAATATCAATCCAAGTGTGTCAATGCATAAAGAATGTTACTTAATTTACAAGTCAATCGCTATGCTAATATGACTCAGATCTACCATCTACCCTGCTATTCAATTTTAAGTAAACAGTTTTCAGTGGTGAGGATGGAAGCTCTCCCAGTCCTTACATGGGGCAGGGGTTGGGGAGGGCAACCCTACTTCATCGCTTGCCCCATTACCCTTGCATATGTAGCTATATATACATACACCAAAAAAGAATGTAGCTATATATACATAATCTAATTTTTTAACATTACTCTATCCTTTCTTCCCTCAGTTTTAGGTCTTGAATAAATATTTGTAATGGTTTGAATCTTGTAATTAAGCATGAGTTATTGTTAATATTAATGCTATAGTTGAATACTTGGATTAAAATATCTTCCCATACAAGTATAATATTAGTATTTTTATTTTTTTGTTGAAAAAGTTGAATGCAAATGACCACCCTTAGAATATATAGGACCAGCTAGAAAAACAAGTTGGGAGACAGAGTTTGACATGGCCATGGTTCTAAAATTGTCTATTATAGCTCTGGAACTGCTGGTTCTGTTTGGATGGAAGTTAGAATCAGAATCCCCCTTATAAGAACGGTTATAATTACAATTCTAAAACCTTGAGCTACAGTTTCGATTTTAGTGCTGGCTCCTCATGGCTACGGTTATGATTTCTCCCCGTTATTATTCTGATTCCTTCTCATTACACTTTGAAAATTGATATTGAAGTAATATGACAATATAATTAAAATAAAAAGCAGCTAAAAACAATAAATATAGATTAAATAAGATTGTGATTTTGTTGGTATCCAATGCTGAAAGGAAAAAGTGATACAAACTTTATGAAAAATACATGACATTGTTAAATTTTATAAAAAATTTTAAATAAAAGAAAAGATACATGATTTTCTGATTGAAAATAAAATGAAAAATGAAATAAGTCTTAATTACTCAATCATTTTGAAAAAAAAAAAATAACAGCTCGAACTGGAATTAGAACTAACTGGCAGCTCCAACTCCAGTTCTGGTTTTATTTTCTAAGAATAATAACCAGGACCTTTACCTACCGTTACCTCTCCAGTTCTGGTTCATGGTTCTCAGTTCTAGTTTTGGTCCGGTTTAGGGACATCTTGGTCGTAGATAGTTTGATTCAGAAACAAACCATGGCCATATCTATGACCCAGGGTTGAGGCGTGGGAAGGTTTTTAAGAGGGGCAGTGGACGTGAGAGTGATCCCCACCCCATTGCTATTCATATGTAGGGAACAGAAACAGGTTGTAATTGTCATGCATTTGTACAATTATTACTCCCTTCGCTCTTATTTATGATTTCTCAACTCATATTCTTTTTATCTGGCTTTTCTTTGTATCAAGAAAACATTTATGAAATTTTTTTTCAAATTTATCTTTGTTTATACTCTTAACTTTATTGAGTTGGGAAAGAATACATGTATTAATTGTAGAGAGACATGGATGAACAGAAAGATAAAGAGCAATTTTGACAAGTGAGATAAATTTATTGAATTTTAGAAATTAACTTTGTTAATTTAAGAGATTTGATTATTCAGAACATTTAACTAGGATTGGAGGGAGTATAATTCTTGTATAATTTGGTGTGCCATCATCAAATTTCGTTGTACGTGTAAATTTCATGTATTGACAACATTTCAATATATAAATATAACTTGGTCTGTAAACGTACACCAATTAAATTTTGAAAGGGCTAACCGCACCGAGTTTGTTGGTTAACAAATCAAGGAGTCGCCTACAGCCTTCCGTGACTCGGAAGATGCTGGAACGTGACATGTGCTTTGTACCAGGGGATAAGCTTCAAAATGCCGTGTCAGATAAGGATCAATGGTTTCTGCTACTGGCCATTGCAAAAGCCTTTGATCCACCGGTCACGTGAACGTGAGTAGGCAAGCACTGTGACTACATGTTCAAATGTCCTTTTCATTTAAGCTCCAACAAATGTCATATTCATATGGTCTGGCAAATTGAACTAATGCGTGTTGAGATTTATTCACAATTTTAATAGTTTGTCTTGAATTAACCTATAATAATGTCCATTATCCTTTTATTAGCTCCATATAACTTAATTTCTTTCTGAAATCTGGATTCATGTCTTCTGAAATTAAATGGGGATTGTTGTTGTTAGACAACTGCTAACTGAAATTGTCCCACTACTATTTAATGCATACACTCACATTTGTTTTACACGCTTTCCTAATAAAAAATGGTTACTAGAAGCAGCTTCCTCGGGGAGTAAATTCTTTCCAACATGTTACCAGCAAATTTTAATTTATTGTACTACGTTGGATTGGAGTGGTTGGGTCTTAAAAGCCTTAATCAATGCTACATGCCTGCACGCCAGGCAGCATTAATTAATCTTGGACCTGCAACAGTCTAAAGACTAGACCGAAGTTTCTTAGTGAACTAGTCATCGAATCGTCCACGACCCGACCCAAGATTTTCGTGATTTAGATTGACTGCTTGATAGGGCTTTTCTTTACTCCACAAATTTTAAAAACCTTTATAACCCTATATTACCGCAAGTATACGGATCGTTTATTGAGTATAGGGAAATAAGGTGTCGATCCCTGAGGAAGAGTGTCAAGTGGGTAATTTTCAAACTCCTCTATTATTTAGGTCACAAGAAAAATATAAAGGGAGAAAGGTAAACCGTCCTTAGGAAGAAGGATTAAGCAATTAAAACCGACCGCTAGGTGTCGAAGACATCAATTGTAGAAAGGAAATAACAAGAAAGCAAGTAAAGAGTTAAGATCCTAGAGCTTTAGAATCCCTTGTTAAGTTAGATTAGAAGTTAGTCAAGTTTATTATGCCCCTTCTCCAATGATTTGCTAAGGTATAACTTCCTTTTTCATGCCATCACTTTCGTCAATGGTCATTTGTAGTGCAAGCTCTCACTTAAGATGAGCTAGTCACTTGGAATCGCTTTCGCCAATTCCTTAACTCCTTGGAATCTTCCTGACCTATTTTCATAGAGAAAAGAGAAACAAGTTAAATAAACTCAATGAAGTTATAGTATAAAACCAAAACCAACCAACTATATTCACTACTTTCGTGAGAATATAAGTTAGTGTTTAAGAACTTAGATCTTGTTGAAGGCAAGTTTTTCATTACTCATCAACATCAAATCATTTATAGTTGGTAGCTAATCAACCATAAAGCATAAGCACAATCTTAAACTAGCAAAATCAATGAGAACATAAATAACTCAACCACTTCACAATCACAACTACAACAAGTTCATCCTCACTCTAGGATTTGAGAGGCTTAACTAAACATACTACTACTAACTATACTACTAAACTAATGAACTAGTGAAGACTACATGCCTCCTCTCTACATTTCTACCTCTAATTACTTTTTTTCAAATGTCTACAAGAGGTCCTATTTATAGATGAATTCATCCATAAACTTCCAAGACTTTATCATGTGAATACAAGAAAAGTTTGGCCTTGAAAAGTCAAAGAAATTGGCTTCATGAATCTCTTGTCTTCATGCATTGAATCCTTTGAATTTCAATCTCAAATGAGTTGTAATGTTGAAACAAATTGTGTTTTGGATTTGCTATGAGTTGTTTCTTCAATTTCACAAGATTCTTCACGCAGCTTTCATTGAAATTCTTCTGAAAATTGAGCTGGAAGTGAGCTGAAAAAACTGGATTTCGACTGCAACTTGCAGCAGTCATTTTCTGAGGATCCGCGATATAGATCTGCGAGGCAGAGGTTCGCAGATCACATCGCGGATCTGCTTCCCCTGTCTTCTGTGAGAGGGATTCGCGAGCTATTTGAAATTTTCACTTGTTGTTCGCGTATTGACTCGCGAATCTCCTTGAAACTTGCAAATTCCGAGCTTTTTGTCGTGAAATTGGCGCGTTAATTGCTCCGACTTTTATCCTTTTGATTCCTCATTGATTGAATTGCAATTTCCATTTTCCAATTTGAAATTTCTTGCACTTTGGATATTTCAATTTCCAACTTTTCTTCCAAGCTTCTTTGCAATTTTCCTCATTTTGTCCTCATTTGATAATTGGACAAGCAATCCTACAAAAACATGAAGATTTCACCACATTAATGCACTTTTCTATTTAAACCCCAAAATGTAGAATTTCAATAGAAACCCTAGTTCATTAGCCATTAAAATATCAAAAACACACAAAAACTACATAATTAATCTTACTAAAAACATGCAAAATATTGACTTATCAAACTCCCCCACACTTGAACCATTGCTTGTCCTCAAGCAATAAGAATTTCAAACCAACAATGATTTAAGTGTTTGTGCACCTTTTAATTCATTTTCTCAAAACAAGGTAGATAACCATTTTGCAATCATCCATTAAACCACAAGTACGCATAATATCAAGTAAAAGAGAGTACTCATACTATAAATTCAAGTAACTCAATTCAATTTCTCATTCCTCACCCAATTTCACAAGCAAGGTGAATCATATAACCAATAAAATGCTTCCTAAACCCATGATCACCTTTAAGAGAGGGATTTATTCATATAACATATCAAACATATTTTGAAATTGTGAAAATGCCTTTTGACGAGAAGATCGACATTTTTAGATGAAGATCCCCTGTTACTCAACATTTCACTTTATTTGCCTACTCTTTATTCAAGTACCATTTGACGTGAAAGTCGACATTTTTAGATGAAGACTCCCGGTTACTAAGCACATTGGAGTAGAACTTTCACTTTTCTCTTTTTTTTTAATTTTTTTTATCACAAACATAAATATATATACCCTCAAAAGAATAATCATGAGAAAAGTACTACATTTATCAACCACATTTATCACTCTACTATGTAAAAATCAAATAAAGAAAAGAAATCTCCTTAAACATACAAAATTAGGCATAATTTCCTCCATTTTACAAGATATACTTTCCTTAAATTGCAAAAATTTTAATCACAAAATAGTCATCTCCAAGTTATTTGAGAATTTGAAACAATTTGACAGGATTTTGAAAAATTTTTGGCAAATTTTCAACATATCCCAAATCACATAATTCCTTCCCCCCACACTTAAAATGCACATTGTCCTCAATGTGTAAGAAGGAATAATAAGAGAAGATAGATAAGAAAGTAATACTCCCCTATTAATGTGAATGAATTGGTCCACTTTGCCATTCGCCAATGAATAACCTTTAATGCCTAAAAATTTTGACAAGAAACTGCAGGAAAAGGTTAAACTCTTGGATCCGCGAGTCACAGGTCGTGTTTTAGTGCGCGGATTTGGCTGGGTAGCTCTCAGAAGTTGATCTGCGACCCATGGATCCGCGATGCGTACATCGCGTATTGGTCCGCGGATGCTCAGAAAACTTCTCTGATTCTGATCCGCGAGCTTCAGATCCGCGAGGTATACCTCGCGTATCGACTCGCGGATCCTTCTGGAAATTTAGTTCTGCAGTTTTTCTGCAATTGTTTCATTGAACAATTAATTTCTACTATTTCCAGATCAAAAATCCTGCATGTTAATTATGCAATGCACCTTCTCTAACACATGTAACATGATCAAAACAATATAATTAACCTCAATTCTTGAATCATAAACAACTAAAACACAAATTAAGGTATGAAGATGTTTGCATTTTCACTATTCATCGTGCACCAAAAAGGTCAATTTTGCATGCTTTACTTTTCCTACAAGACAAATACAATAAACACACTTAAAAACATAAAACAAACATGCTTAAACATAAAATCACACCAAACTAACACAAACTTAAACAAAATTGGGTTGCCTCCCAACAAGCGCTTTTTTATAGTCATTAGCTTGACTATATTACCTTTTCCATCAAGGAGGTTTTGTTAACGCATAATCCACCAATTGAGGACGAGGTGGATCGTTAAATGGTGACTCAATCATGTGAGTCTTATCAAATGATATGAAAGAAGGAAGAGGTTTACCTATCTCAAGTGTTTCATAGATATTACCTTGTTCCACCACTTGAGAACTTATCAAAGGAATGTCCATATGGCCTTCTTGGGGTAAAATGACCTTGGAATCTATACATTCACCACATTTCTCAAAAGGGGTTATATACGCATCATGCATGCTTACCTCTTGAGGTTCAAAATTCATTCCAAAGTTATCATCATGTGAAATGGACATTTCATCATTAAAATGCAAATAAGATTCATCATTATCATCAAAATGTAATCCACTTTCATATGCAACACTCCCATCATTAATGTTAGGGTCAATTTGCATTTCAGCACATGACATAGCTTCCCACAAAGATTGCAATTGTTGTTGTAATCTTTCATGTCCTTCATCTAATCTTTTCTCAATCCTATCAAAATGATCGGAGGTTGTAGTAACTCATTTATCAATAGTCACTTCCCAAGATGGTTTTGATTCAAATTGAACACCATTAGGTTGGTAATCATGAAAATGTAAAGAAGTATCACATGGATTATTCCAACCATAAGTATAAGAATTATCACAATTAACACCATTTTGATCAAAATAAGAATTGTAATGCTCAAATTCACCATAATAATCCACATGTTGTGCTTGCATACATGTATGTGTAGCATGGTTTCTTCCACACAAGTCACAAATCACATAATTAGAATTAAAAGCATTTGCATTCCTTTTTTGTTCAAGCAAATTTGTCATGGTGTCCTTTTACACATTTAATGCAATATAATCAAGATTAGCCTTAATACTCCTTGTGCATTCATCAAATGACATACCTTTGGACATTCTTTGATTACCTCCCTGGATATAGCCTTGAAATTTGTAGGGGTCTATTGCCAAGCTTCCTTCTCTCAAGCTTTGATCCACTTTCTTGCTATCCTCCTTTTTAAAACCTAAAAATGCTTAAAAGCAAGATTAGTGAAGAAGAATAGCTAATAATACATAAACAACAATATAAAAATGTCTAAAGTAATAGAGTTATTCTTAGCACCAATATTAAACAACTTCTTTCCCGGCAATGGTGCCAAAAACTTGATAGGGCTTTTCTTTACTCCACAAATTTTAAAAACCTTTATAACCCTATATTACCGCAAGTATACGGATCGTTTATTGAGTATAGGGAAATAAGGTGTCGATCCCACGAGGAAGAGTGTCAAGTACCGGTAATTTTCAAACTCCTCTATTATTTAGACTGTCACAAGAAAAATATAAAGGGAGAAGCGGTAAACCGTCCTTAGGAAGAAGGATTAAGCAATTAAAACCGACCGCTAGGTGTCGAAGACATCCAATTGGCTGTAGAAAGGAAATAACAAGAAAGCAAGTAAAGAGTTAAGATCCTAGAGCTTTAGAATCCCTTGTTAAGTTAGATTAGAAGTTAGTCAAGTTTATTATGCCCCTTCTCCAATGATTTGCTAAGGTATAACTTCCTTTTTCATGCCATCACTTTCGTCAATGGTCATTTGTAGTGCAAGCTCTCACTTAAGATGAGCTAGTCACTTGGAATCGCTTTCGCCAATTCCTTAACTCCTTGGAATCTTCCTTGACCTATTTTCGTAGAGAAAAGAGAGAAACAAGTTAAATAAGCTCAATCAAGTTATAGTATAAAACCAAAACCAACCAACTATATTCACTACTTTCGTGAGAATATAAGTTAGTGTTTAAGAACTTAGATCTTGTTGAAGGCAAGTTTTTCATTGCTCATCAACATCAAATCATTTATAGTTGGTAGCTAATCAACCATAAAGCATAAGCACAATCTTAAACTAGCAAAATCAATGAGAACATAAATAACTCAACCACTTCACAATCACAACTACAACAAGTTCATCCTCACTCTAGGATTTGAGAGGCTTAACTAAACATACTACTACTAACTATACTACTAAACTAATGAACTAGTGAAGACTACATGCCTCCTCTCTACATTTCTACCTCTAATTACTTTTTTTCAAATGTCTACAAGAGGTCCTATTTATAGATGAATTCATCCATAAACTTCCAAGACTTTATCATGTGAATACAAGAAAAGTTTGGCCTTGAAAAGTCAAACAAATTGGCTTCATGAATCTCTTGTCTTCATGCATTGAATCCTTTGAATTTCAATCTCAAATGAGTTATAATGTTGAAGCAAATTGTGTTTTGGATTTTCTATGAGTTGTTTCTTCAATTTCACAAGATTGTTCACACAGCTTTCATTGAAATTCTTCTGAAAATTAAGCTGGAAGTGAGTTGGAAAAACTAGATTTCGGCTGCAACTTGCAGCAGTCATTTTCTGAGGATCCACGATGTAGATCCGCGAGGCAGAGGTTCGCGGATCACATCGCGGATCTGCTTCCCCTGTCTTCTGTGAGAGGGATTCGCGAACTATTTGAAATTTTCACTTGTGGGTTTGCGTATTGACTCGTGAATCTCCTTGAAACTTGCAAATTCCAAGTTTTTTGTCGTGAAATTGGCGCGTTAATTGCTCCGACTTTTATCCCGTTGATTCCTCGTTGATTGAATTGCAATTTCCATTTTCCAATTTGAAATTTCTTCCACTTTGGATATTTCAATTTCCAACTTTTCTTCCAAGCTTCTTTGCAATTTTCCTCATTTTGTCCTCATTTGATAATTGGACAAGCAATCCTACAAAAACATGAAGATTTCACCACATTAATGCACTTTTCTATTTAAACCCCAAAATGTAGAATTTCAATAGAAACCCTAGTTCATTAGCCATTAAAATATCAAAAACACACAAAAACTACATAATTAATCTTACTAAAAACATGCAAAATATTGACTTGCCACTGCTAGGCGAAGACTTTCTTAGTAAACGAGTCAACGAGTTGTCTACTTCTTCCCAGTGTTTTTAAAATCGAACCAAATTTGTTAGTTCAACCAGTTGGACTGCGAATAGATCATGCCTCTAGTCCAGTCCAGTGTTAAAGCTGAAATAGATTTAAACAAAAAATCAAAATCTGAAAGAAAAAAAAAAACTAAGGAAGCGGTCAAGAATCGATTGAATGTCAAACAACCACGATGAAATGCCAATGTCTTGTTTACCATCTTTATGCGCATAGACCTAATAACGAATCTATATCTAAGGACGTCTTCAACAGCATTTTTAATTTAGACAAAGTTGCATAGAACGTGATGCTTTGATTCGAAATTTTTGAAAAGAACAAGTTAGCCATGAGAATTAAAATGTTAAAATTTTTTTATGATGAATAAGTATTTTATTGAATAATCTGATTATTTCGTGATTTTTTCTCAAAGAAATTGTTTGTTCAGTTAATTTAATTGAATAATCTTGAAAGAATTCTAATGCTCCTTTTTGATAAACTTTATGCACCTAAGTATAGATATTTACATATAGGAATGGTTCAAGTTGCCGTCAAACCATAACATAGACTTGGATTAGACTCTCCCATACTACTTTGTTTACATGATGCTAGACATACTTCATTTCAGAATTCTCTGCTTGGCTTAATTGAATCAAACTTAGAAACTGGACTCGTTTATTTTAATTGTTATCCAAATTTCACTGTAGATCTAAAAGATGCAAATATTCTTTCAGCTCTAACTTTAAATATTCAAACTAAAAATACAGAATTTATAGAAGATTCAAAATCTTTAGCAATTATATATAGAATAGCGTATAAAGTTATGAAAACTATCATAAATCCAAAAGCTTTAATTATGCCAGTTAAGGGAGAAACTATGTTATTAGAAGCCAATTTAGAACATTCAAATGTTTTTATTCCAAAAAGATTAACTTGGGATAGTATTACAAATAGTACAAAATGGAATTTAGAGAAAATAATAACTCCAAAGGTAGTTAAGAGAGAAAATAGTAATATAAATAATATTATAGAATTACCAGATGGATCTATAGAAATAGAATTTTCAAAAAAAAAATTATTTACAACCTCTAGACCTTCAACTTCTTCAATTAATACTAAATTAAATTTAGAAGAAGTAGATTTTAAACAAAATATTCCAAAAACTAGATACAAACAAGAAGACGAAAACTCAGAATATTCACCTACTCAATCACAAATGAATGTAAAACTAGATAATCAGTTGAATGTTATAACTAAGGAATTTTTAATAAATAAGAATTATCTTCAAAAATTATTTTCTTCTGAAGAAAATAAAGAAAAAGGAGAATGGTATTTCAAAACCTTTTCAAAAGAACAAATTATTGATTTTAAGGAAACATATTTCAAAGAACTTAATAGAATAGAAGCTCATATTGAATTTTTTAAATGGTTTGAATTATATTGTTCTAAAAACGATATTCAAAATCCTTTTAATAACTATATAATCAATCCTATATTTCAAAAGTCATGGCAAACCACCAATGGCATTAATATTGTCTCAATCCATCCACCTTTAGAAGAAATAAAAATTCAACATAGAAATCAGACTATTACAGCCTCACCTTTTAAAGCAAATACTAAAGAAAAATCAATAACTACAAAGAAATAAATAAAATTCTTCAACAAAACAATTATACAAATCAAACATTAAATACAATAGCTAATCAATTAGATGAGTTATCTAATATGAAGCCAGTACTATCTATGACTACTCCACCAAAAGTAGAGTCTTCTAAACCAATATTTCAGCCATTTGATTTACCCAAAAATATTCAATTAACTAAAAATACCGATTCTAGTCTTATAAAACAGATTTTAGATAAGCTAGCTAAATTAAGTATTGAGAATAAACATATTCAAATAATTTCTCAAACAGATCAATCAGACAATGAAGATTTATTACAACAATTTCAAGATACCGAAGAAGCTACAATTAACAAAATTAGATCTTCCCGATCCAATTCTATTTTGCCTCGGGTATATCATGGTAGAAACTTCTATCCCAGACCCTCTTTTTCAGACATGCAGTTTGAAGAAACTCATTTACATCAAAGTTATTATTATTCAGGAGAATCAATATATGAATGGAATATAGATGGTTTAAATGAACATCAGATTTTGTAAATAATTCAAAATATGAGTATGGCTGTTAGTTCTTTCAAAGGAAAAGGTCATAATGATAGAGAATGTGCCCAACTTCTTATATCAGGATTTTCGGGAATGTTAAAAAATTGGTGGGATAATTACTTAAGTCAGGAAGAAAAAAATTACATATTGACTGCAACTAAACAAATGATTCCAGATACTGCAAGTAGTAGTATAACTCAAATAGATCAAAAAATGAGTATTACCACTAGAGAATCTGATTCAGTTCCAACTTTAATATTTGCAATATGTAAACATTTCATAGGAGATCCAAATAAATTACAAGAAAGAAGTTCAGAGATATTAATTAATTTAACCTGTCCAAAACTACATGACTTTAGGTGGTACAAAGATATGTTTCTCACTAAAGTATTTCTAAGAACTGATTGTAATCATTCTTATTGGAAAGAAAGATTTTTAGCAGGACTTCCAAAATTATTTGCTGAAAAGGTAAGACAAAAAATTAGAAGTATCCATAATGGTGAAATTCCTTATTCAAACCTCACTTATGGAGATTTAATCAACTATATGAATGCCGAAGGATTAAGTTTGTGTACTGACCTTAAATTAAAATCAAAAATTAAAAAAGAAGGACTTGAAGCAAGAAAGGAGTTAGGATCATTTTGTCAACAATATGGATATGGAAAAAATAGAAGCTCCATCTACTAAAAGGATCAAAAGATCAAGGTCTACTAAATCTAAGACAATGTCAAGAAGTTGATCAAATTCCTATTATTCAAGACCAAATAAAAGTAATCGAAACTCTAGTACGGTAAATAAAAGGGTTAGTTTTTCAAGAAATACCTCTTCCAAGAGAACAAGTTCAAAAGGAAAATCTATACCCCAAATCTCTTCTCAAAACTCTACGTCAGTATGTTTTAAATGTGGAAAATCTGGACATATAGCAAGATATTACAAGGTCAGAGAAAAGATAAATGCAATAGAATTAGAAGATCAAATTAAAAATCAAATACTAAATATATTAGATTATAATTCTGAAATAGAATCTAAAGAAGATGAAATATATGAAATACAAGAAAAATCAAATAATGAATCTCCAGCTAATAGTTGTGAATGTATAGGAACATGTGACTGTGGTTATTCAAGTATTAATGTTATTTCAAGAGATGATAAACAATTCTTTTTAGAATTAATAGATAAAATAAATGATAACGATGTAAAAAATGAATATTTGTTAAAACTAAAAGATATTGTTATTAACGAAGAAAACTTTAAAAATATTGAACCTTTTAATTTAAAAGAAGTTTATAATAGATTTAAGCAACCACAAATAAGTATTTCTACTCAAGATCTTCAAAAAGAAATAAAACACTTAAAAGAAGAATTGAGACTCATTAAGATTGAAAATTATGATATAAAATATCAACTTTTAGCCTTACAAATAGAAGTACAATTACTCAAAGAAACCAAAGAAAAGGGAAAAGAAAAATTAGAAGAAAAAATAGAAATTAATAATAATGAATATTTAATTGCTATGATTCGTGAAGTAAGATTTCAAAGATGGCATATTCCTGTTAAAATAGTTATTAATAAAGAAGTTTTTCTAGACATAGTAGTTTTATTAGATTCAGGAGCAGATTTCAATTGTATAAGAGAAGGTTTAGTTCCAACTAAATATTTTGAAAAAACAACTGAAAAATTAAAAGGAGCTAATGGATAAAGATTAAATATTAATTACAAAATATCAAATGTACATGTTGTAGGAATAAAATTTGTTTTCAAAATACTTTTATACTAGTCAAAGATTTACATCAAGAGGTTATATTAGGAACACCATTTATAACTCAATTATTCCCAATAATTATAAGTGAAGAAGGAATTACTACCAAAGTACTTGATCAAGAAGTTTATTTTCCATTCGTAGAACCACCCTTGATAAAGGAAGTCAACACTTGTCAAACTACCTTTAAAATAAAAGAAAAGATTATATGTAATATTTCTAAACAAATAGAATTCTTAAAAGAAGATGTAAAAATAAACAAAATTGAAGAAAAGCTACAAGATAAAAATATTCAAAACAGAATAATTGAAATACAAAATAAATTTAAAAGGAAATTTGTTCAAATCTACCCAATGCTTTTTGGGATAGAAAAAAGCACATGGTAAAATTACCATATATTCCAGATTTTAATGAAAATAATATTCCTACTAAAGTTAGACCTATTCAAATGAATCCTGATTTATTAGAATATTGCAAAAAAGAAATACAAACTTTACTTGAAAAGGATTTAATAGAACCTTCAAAATCTCCTTGGAGCTGCTCAGCATTTTATGTGAATAATAGTGCTGAAATAGAAAGAGGGGCGCCCAGATTAATTATAAATTACAAGCCTTTAAACAAAGTTTTGTTATGGATTAGATATCCTATTCCAAATAAAAGAGATTTGTTAAAAAGAATTTATGGAACAATTATCTACTCAAAATTTGATATGAAATCAGGATTTTGGCAAATACAGATTGCTTTAGAAGATAGATATAAAACAGCGTTCAATGTTCCATTTGGTCAATATCAATGGAAAGTTATGCTTTTTGGTTTAAAAAACGCACCATCAGAATTTCAAAAAATTATGAATGATATATTTAATCCTTATTCAACATTCATTATAGTTTATATAGATGATGTTTTAATATTTTCAGATTCAATCGATAAGCATTTCAAGCATTTAGAAATTTTTTATAAAATAATTAAGCAGAATGGATTGATATTATCTGAATCAAAAATGAATTTATTCCAAACTAAAAATAGATTCCTTGGACATGATATTAATGAAGGACAATTTAAACGAATAGGTAGATCATTAGAATTTGCCAGTAAATTTTCAGACGAAATAAAGGACAAAACTCAATTACAGAGATTCTTAGGATGTCTTAATTATGTTTCAGATTTTATAAAAGACTTAACAATAATATGTGAACCATTATAGTCAAGATTAAGAAAAAACCCTAAACCTTGGACTCAAGAACATACAAAAGTTGTTCAAAAAATAAAACAAATAATTAAAAATTTACCATTCTTAGGCATTCTTCATCCTAATGCATTTATGATTGTAGAAACTGATGCATCTGAATTAGGATATGGAGGCATTCTCAAACAAAATAAGCATATCACATCATATCAACATATGCATGACTCCAAGAATTATTCCAGATATAAAGAGCAGCTAGTCCGATATCATTCTGGTATTTGGATTGGAGATCAAAAGAATTATTCAACAATAAAAAAGGAGATATTATCTATAGTTTTATGTATTTCAAAATTTCAAGATGATCTGATAAATAAAAGTTTTTTACTGAGAATAGATTGTAAAGCAGCGAAAGATGTTTTACAAAAGGATGTGCAAAATATAGTTTCAAAACAAATTTTTGCCAGATGGAAAGCTATATTATCTAATTTTGATTTCAATATAGAATATATCAAAGGAGAGTAAAATTCACTTCCAGATTTCTTGACCAGAGAATTCTTGCAGGGCAATGTCGAAAAGACCAGATTATAGGCCAAAGTTTAAGCCCACTCGGCCTCAGTTAACTTATTCAAGCATGTCTAGTCCCCTCCTTCTCCTCAAGCTTTAGTATCTACTCAAACTCTTATTCCAAGAAATCCTTCTCCAACTACTTATATTGGTGCCATTAAAACATCTCCCCTTATTCCAAAAATTAATCCTAGACCTAAAATGCCAAATAAACCTATTCCAAGGCCCAATATTTCTTCCTCATCTTCAAGCAGTCAACCGATACAAGCAAACAAATCAGCATATTGCCAAAACTATTTTTCCAAAATAGATGAAAATATTCTCGGAGAAATAGAACCAACCTTTTATAATAAATCCTATCCTAAACTTATTCAAATCTTCTTTCATCCTAATTTATTCCACTTTTCTAAAACTCCTTTCAAAACCAGAAAATTCTATGAAAAAGTTCACATAGAAACAGATTCAATAGAAATTCCTAAATGGTCTCCTGATAATATTCTTGAAAAATAAGCCAATTATCACAAAATCAAGTTCAAATGCATACTCAAACCTACTAAATGGCCAGTCTCTGTGTGAGAGCCCTAAAAAAAAAAGAAAAAAATATAATAATAAAATTCATGCATACATTACCCTTTAATTTATTCAAGTGCACATAAATTTCTTTAGTGCATTTGTGGCATGTTTTCACTAAGTGCATTCTTCATGGGTTGATTAAATGAATTTTCAAAAATTCCATTTTAGAATTAGTGAGCATTTTCTTGCATGGCTTAATTGCTAAGAAAATAGGGTATGTTGGTGTTAATTGGAGACCAAATCAAATTAGAGGAGTTAGAAAGCAATTAAGTGAGATTGTGTTAGCTAATGGCCAAGAAGTTGCCACTTGTCACCCTAGCATTTAAACCTTGACTTGATGACTTCTTTTCCCTCCAAACTTATCCCTTTAAAACACACATCTTCTTCATCTTTTCCTTGGTGTGGCCGAACCAAAAGGGAGGAAAAGGGAGGAGAAAATCCATCATAAAACCTAACCAACCTCTTGCTTAGCTTAATAGGAAATCAAAGGGAGGAAGTTAGTAGCTCTTAGTCATCAATCCTCAAGCTTAGTAGGGTAAAGATTTTGGTTATGTGAAGAGTTACTTCTTTGGCTTGATAAGGTATTTTCTACCCAAAACCCTAGTTTTATGATTCTTGATGTTAGTTAAATGAAGGTTGTTGGTGATGTTTATGGAAGATTGATGCATGGTAACCTAGTTTTTGGGCTTGAATGCTTGTAGTTGCAACTTGAATATGGGTTTGATTTTATACCTACAAGGTGTTTGATATTTGGATTAACATTAATCACTAGGCTATGATGCTTATTCCATTGAGGAAAATGCTTGATGTTCTTTCATATGCATGCTAGAAAGGCATAGAAGTCACTTTGGACTTTAAAGAAAATGGAAGAAGTTTGTGGTTCTATTCCTCTTATCTTGTGATTTCTTCTTACTCAATCTTCACTAATCCTTGTTGAGAAACCTTGTTAAGACATTTTTGTATCAAATTGGAGTGAAATCAATCTATCTTGAAGGGTGAAAACCTCTTGAATTACACCAAGTTTTGAACAGAAAATTCTGTCCTGCACCTCGTCAGAAATGAAAAAACAGCCAACTTCCCCGGCTTTCTGGTATTGATAGGAAACGAACTAGGAGCTGATCTATATACCGTTGGAAAGCCCTGTGAGTCTAGTTTCTAAGGCCACTGACGGCACTCAATTTCGATTTTTCTACACCAAGATATGTCCATTTTCCCAAGACTGTGCAGTGGCCACTGATACACCCGAATTCTAGTTTTGTCATAAACTTGCTCTTGGTTGAACCTTGATGTTTCTTGAATCTTTGCGCATTTATTTCATTCTAAATATCTACTTGATTTGTGAATCCACTAAACCTTCAATGTTTCATCATTTTGTGACTTGAATTGCCCTAGAATTTCCTAGTGAGATGCATTAGTTAGTAGCGTTTACTTTTTTGCACTTGATTAGGTTGCATTTATTTTGTTTTGCTTGAGTTGATGATGGTATACGTTGAATATACATAGGACTCGAAGGAGGTAACGAGGGTGATCAAGGCGTGAGCGTTTGAGTTGCTTGACTTGCTTGGTGAGTGTTTCCTTGCTTGTTTCGTGAATCTATGTGTTTTCTCAAAACTACGTGAATGACTCGTTTGCTTGAACTACGTGGCTACGTGAATTATTTGAGATGTGATTATTGAATTGGCTTACATATCATATATGATTGGACTACTGAGGGTGAGTCGAGGGCGTACTTTATCGCACTCGGACTCTTCCGTTTGACTTTTCTTGGAATTTGACTTTCTTTGACTATGATTTGACTTTGTGTACTTTGATGTGAAAAGTCGTTCGAGTGATATCCCATCGACTAATTTGATTCATTTGGGGCTCCGGAAACCCCAAAACCCTATTGGTGAACCATTCGTATCGAGCCGGCATGGGTTTGGTCGAGAAGATCGGTGAACCATAGGTTATTTGATTTGGTTCTTCGGAACATGGTATACTCGAATATTACCCAAACTTGATTAGTTGAGGTGTTCGGGCCCGGTAGGGGGTGATTGGTGGACGGTTATGGTGTAAGTGGTGTCTACGGAATTGGTTCTTGACCTCAAACGTTGACGGAGAGTCAACGGCTCGTGTTTGATCAAGCTTTATGGATTTGGCTTTTGGAAGCCACCTGTATCCTTTACTTGAGTGCTATGTTTTAATTTACCCTAAATAGATGATTGACTATCTGTTTTGTCTAATTGTTAACGTGGTTGCATGTTTTATTTTGGGGACCTCATTAAGCTTTTGCTTACCCCTTTTCCCTTTTGTTTTTCCTTAACAGGAATTTGTAAGGGGTCGGAGAGTTTGATTGTGGCTAAAGTCAAGTGTTTAGCTTTTGTTAAGAACCGATGTATTTGTAATTTGGCTCCGTTTTGTAAGTTTGATGTCGGTTGTAAGTTTTGGGATTTAAACGTTGTAAACTTTATGTTCTTATAATTTTGGAGTTATTTTAGCTTAAGTGTATGTTAAGATAAATGCTTTGATGAAATTTGGGTTTTCGAGTTCTGGCGAGAGTTGGGCAGGCAGTTCACTAATTCTTAGGGAAAGGTGGGCTGTCACACTCTGGATATCAAACCCAAGTCCAATTCAAGACTCCTTTTAACCTTCTGTTTACACTTACTATGACTATATCAAAGCCGTTGGAGCAATCCTTTTTTTCAAACCATTTTCTCAATCTTGATTTATCCAGTTATTACCACCAATTACTCATGATATTCCAATGTGGTTTTACAATGGGTGGCATGATTTTGGAGGAAAATTTGAGATAATGCCAGTCAACTTTCAAGAAGATTTCAAGATATTCGCAAAGGAAGAGATTTTTAAAGATTATACTGAAGAACAAGTCCTACTCCATTACTATATAAAAAATAGAATTCCATGGATTTTCTGTTGGAATTTTAACAAAAATTATTCCCAAGGGATTTATACATTTACCAGACAATTCAAGGTTAAGTGGTGGGATTCTGTCAAAGAAATAAAATTTCCAATGGAAAAGGATTCGACTCCAAAAGAAGCAGAAAAGATTCATGAATTTTTGACAGCAAAAAATAGATTCCAATGTCTGATGGCAGAAAATTCAAGCAAGGCAGATTTCAAGAAAAATTTATTAGAAGTTTTATCTCAGATTGATGACGAAGAAGAACAATATCCAGATTCAACACAGGAAAATGAAGATGATTGCTATGGTATATACAGTCCAGTGCAATAATTCAAAATTGTCGACAAAGGACTCAAAAGACTCCCGTGACTCTCAAAAGACTCCAACTCTCAAAGGACTCCCAGTGACCCTCGTGCATGAAAAGACAAAAGCAAAATAAGCACTATCTCATTAGTCAAAAGATGACTCAAGTATGCTGGCTACATTATTCAAGACTATCGTCATGACTTATTAAAAAATTCAAAAGCAAAAAGAGATTGTCGGCCACCTACCAAAGCATCCAACAAGAATAGTTGCAAATCTCCAGCTATAAATAGAGAGAATTCAAGACAAAGGAGGCATTGGAAGTTGTTCGCACTCTGAAAAATCTTCTCTAGTTCTTTCCAAAATTCTATGTTCTCCAGTTTTTATATTTTGTATTTTAAAGTGTGTTCAAGTTTCAAGCTTGTATCAAGTGAAGACTATCGTCTACACATATATTGTAAGTTTTAATCTATTAATATTTCTAGAATTTATTATTCAATATCATATTTTCATGCTTAGAAGACGTAATCTAGTTCTTGCATTAGATTTGACTAAACGATTAATACAAAGAATCATTTCTATTCTTGCACACCATGATCTTCATCCACATATTAGACTCAACTTTTTAGACTTATTAGAAAGAGAAATTGAAATCAAACAAAATATTATATATGAATTAGAAATTCTTAGTTCTGTCTGAATATTTATTATTTATATATTGCCTGGGATCGATTCTAGTATCAGAGCCGGTTTAGCTTGTTGATCTTATTCAAAGATAAGAATTATTCATATAAAGATTTGGTTATCTTTAAGTGTTATAGTTGGTCAGCCTTTGTTAACGTTGGTCAGCAGCAGTCAGGTTCATAAGACCGTGGTCCCGTGGGTAGTCCCTGTAACATTAAAGAAAATCAGAAACTTTATTATGGCTAGTTTCTTATCAAAGATAGGATCAATAAGATAAACTGGTAATGATAATAGAAATCAATCTCTGGAAGATATTGATAAACAAGATGATTCAGTAAATAATATTGAAATTAATATTGAAAAAATAGAACAACAATTGAGTAATTGGACTATTCCAGATTTAAAGGTGCATAAAGTTTATCAAAAAGGAGCATTAGAATTCTTTCAAGATTATTCAATTAAATTAACTGAATAAACAATTTCTTTGAGAAAAAATCACGAAATAATCAGATTATTCAATAAAGAATCTATTGCTAAACATGCAAATAAGTATAGATATTTACATATAGGAATGGTTCAAGTTGCCGTCAAACCATAACATAGACTTGGATTAGACTCTTCCATATTACTTTGTTTACGTGATGCTAGACATACTTCATTTCAGAATTCTCTGCTTGGCTTAACTGAATCGAACATAGAAACTGGACCCATTTATTTTAATTGTTATCCAAATTTCACTGTTGATCTAAAAGATGCAAATATTCTTTCAGCTCTAACTTTAAATATTCAAACTAAAAATACAGAATTTATAGAAGATTCAAAAAATCTTTAGCAATTATATATAGAATAGCGTATAAAGTTATGAAAACTACCATAAATCCAAAAGCTTTAATTATGCCAGTTAAGGGAGAAACTATGTTATTAGAAGCCAATTTAGAACATTCAAATGTTTTTATTCCAAAAAGATTAACTTGGGATAGTATTACAAATAGTACAAAATGGAATTTAGAGAAAATAATAACTCCAAAGGTAGTTAAGAGAGAAAATAGTAATATAAATAATATTATAGAATTACCAGATGGATCTATAGAAATAGAATTTTCAAAACAAAAATTATTTACAACCTCTAGACCTTCAACTTCTTCAATTAATACTAAATTAAATTCAGAAGAAGTAGATTTTAAACCAAATATTCCAAAAACTAGATATAAACAAGAAGACAAAAATTCAGAATATTCACCTACTCAATCACAAATGAATGTAAAACTAGATAATCAGTTGAATGTTATAACTAAGGAATTTTTAATAAATAAGAATTATCTTCAAAAATTATTTTCTTCTGAAGAAAATAAAGAAAAAAGAGAATGGTATTTCAAAACCTTTTCAAAAGAACAAATTATTGATTTTAAGGAAACATATTTCAAAGAACTTAATAGAATAGAAGCTCATATTGAATTTTTTAAATGGTTTGAATTATATTGTTCTAAAAACGATATTCAAAATCCTTTTAATAACTATATAATCAATCCTATATTTCAAAAGTCATGGCAAACCACCAATGGCATTAATATTGTCTCAATCCATCCACCTTTAGAAGAAATAAAAATTCAACATAGAAGTCAGACTATTACAGCCTCACCTTTTAAAGCAAATACTGAAGAAAAATTAATAACTACAAAAGAAATAAATAAAATTCTTCAACAAAACAATTATACAAATCAAACATTAAATACAATAGCTAATCAATTAAATGAGTTATCTAATATGAAACCAGTACTATCTATGACTGCTCCACCAAAAGTAGAGTCTTCTAAACCAATATTTCAGCCATTTGATTTATCCAAAAATATTCAATTAACTAAAAATACCGATTCTAGTCTTATAAAACAGATTTCAGATAAGCTAGCTAAACTAAGTATTGAGAATAAACATATTCAAGTAATTTCTCAAACAGATCAATCAGACAATGAAGATTTATTACAACAATTTCAAGATACAGAAGAAGCTACAATTAACAAAATTAGATCTTCCCGATCCAATTCTATTTTGCCCCGGGTATATCATGGTAGAAACTTCTATCCTAGACCCTCTGTGAGGGCCTCAAAATTCAGAATTATTTTAAAAATGCAAAAAATTATTTATAAAGTGTTTATTTATTGAAAATTGAGTGAATATATGTTTAAAGTGAATATTTTCCAATTTATAGTATTTTATATGAATTATTTACCGGTGTGCGGTTTTGGCCTCATTAAGTGTTTATTTTTCTAGCGGAGCGTGATTAGTGACTTTAAGTTGAAATTGAACATATGTAGTGATATTTTAGAAATATTAATAAGTTTGGACAGTGTTGGAATTGAGTAGAACAGTGTAAGTTAGACTGCCATGCGCGACGCGACATAAAGTGCCCAAAAAGCACTTTTTCCTTAAAACATGGAAAAGTACACTTTTTGCCCATAAAACCTTGACTTTCTTGGCAAACTTGGAGCTTATTTTTCAGCTGAAACTTGGAGAGTTAGAGAGAGAGGCAGCCGAGAGAACAAGAGAGAAAAGAGAGAGAAATAGTTTGCTAGTCTTCTTCCATTTCTTCTTCCTTGTTTCTTTCAAGATTCAAATCACCATTGAAACCCATCATCTCCTTCATCTTGCAGCCGTGGGAGAGGAGTAGGAGAGAGAGAGAGCTGGTCGGGTTCTTGAAGGAAGAAAAGAGAGATAAGTGTTGTGGTTTGACCTTCCATTTCTTCTTCCAACAAGCAACTTGAACTTATGAAAGTTGATTGAAGGATTCTTGGCTTGTATCTCTTCATCTTTGGCAGCCGTGAGTGAGAGAGTGTGTGGGTGTGTGATCCGAGCTTCAAGGCTGAGGAAAAGAGAAGAAATAAAGCTTGCGGAGTTGTCTTGTGCTTGTTCTTGAGCTTGGTGTTGGAGATCATCGTCAAAGCTCGAAGATCTTGGGTTAGGATCGAAGCTTTTGGAAGTCTCTAAGTTTGGAAGCAACTTTCTTAAAGAGGAGCTCGAGAGATCTTGTTAGATCTTGTCGGATCTTGTTGGATCGTGTTAGATCCGGAGGTATAAATTCTAAATCTACTAGATATAACTTTAATAGTGTTAATAGTTTAGATCTATGGTTGATATTAGTATGATGATCTCATCTGAAAAGATGAAGTTGGGCTCTTGAATTCCCAACCTAGATAGCGGACTTGAGGTGGCCTCTAGGTAGCGGACTTGAGGACCTGATTGGGATTTGTATGATATTTGTGAAATTTATCATGATATGGTTAGAGAATAGGGTTTTGTTGTTGGAAATTGTGATAGAAAAATGTATGAGATGGCCAAACCCATGCTTGGTAACTTTTATGTTTAATTACGAGACTTTGTGGTTATGTGTGATGAATTTCTGTTTAAGAAAATGTATGTTATGTTTATTTATGAGTGTATGAGTTTTAAAAGATGAAAAGTGGAATTTCTCGTGAATTTTGAGTGAAAAATGTCAATTGAAGGAATTTGAGGGTTTTAAAGTATTGTGGCTAAATTTAATGAATTTTGAAAATAAAGATCTGGTTTGAAGTGTTTTAAAGTATATTAAAGTATTGTCAAAGAGTGAGTGTTGAGTTTTGTGATAAAAGTAATTTTGAGGTGTTAAACCTCACCCAAGTGTTTTATTAAAGAAAATGTAAACAGTGCCCAGTGAGTATGTCGATGAAGCGTTGTATTTGGAATAATTAAGTGATTTTCTAAGAGGTAATTGAAATACGATACCATGTGATATGAAAGTTTTCCTCGAGGGGATTTTGGGAAAAATATTGATTGAAAACTAAAAAGTGAAAGTGAATTGTTTTAATTGATGAACGAAAGAGTAAAATCTCAACTACTGTTTTTACTTGTTTAGGGGGTGTGGACGAAAGTGAATTTGACCCCTACGTGGAAGCCGAACTCTACTTCGGTGAGTTTCCATGCATGATACTTGACTATGTGTATTTAACTTGAAATGTGAAATAATGTGAAAAAATAGGTTTTGATCCATCAAATGGAATAGTATGTACTTTATTGCACTTACTCCCATTTGAATGGTACTACTTGCAAAAGTGTTTTCATGATATTTTGAGTATACCTTGAATCTCTTGTCTTGTGCCATGAATCCTATTTTGAATTATATGAAGTGAAGTGACGTGTCTTGTATTTCTTGTTCTCGAGAATGCTTAATCCCTTTGATATGTTATCGACTCGAGCCGTTGGGGAAGACTCAGGTCGAGGAGATTTAAATTTAACAATCTTGGGCTACGTGATTAACTTAATTCCCTTGGTAAGTTATCGACTTGAGCCGTTGGGAAGACCTAGGTCGAGGAGATTAACTACCTTGGGCTACGTGACATGTTGTGTGCTCTGGGCTTGGCAAATGGCCTTGTCTCTGTTGAAGAGCAATACACAAATATAAATTTCCTGTTAGGCTGGCGGGCCCAGTTGGGGGTTTTGGTGGAGAAAGGAGTAAGTGGTGTTCTACTTGGTTGTAAGTATGAAAGTTGACGGAGTGTCAACTACGAGAATTGCGCATCGGTCCAAGAATGTGCTCCAGCTTCAAGGACATTAGCCCCTGAGGGCTACTCGTATCCTACTCTTGTGTGATTATTGGCTTTCTTTACTTGTTTATTTCCAAGTATGAATTTTGAAGGGAAAAATCATATGTGTTATGTGCTTTGCATGATTTTGGAAACTCACGGGCTTTTTAGCTCAACATTTCAAATTTGTTTTCCTTAGCAGGGACCGAGAACCCAAGCGAAGGAGCTCATCGTTAGTCTCGAGGTTTACTTTAGTATTTGTCTTGAAAGATTTGAATTGTAAATTTGGAATGTGGTTAAGGAAAATGAGTACCCAAGTGGAGAAGCGAACCCTTAGAACTAGGGTTTACTTATGTTGATTATTTTGAGAACTTTGGATTATGGTTATTGAAAGCTTTTGTAATATGGAACCTGATTGTATGGTTGGAGGATTTATGTATTCAAAGTTTGTAATTTGAAGTTATGGGTTTGTAAGTTATTATTCGATTTGTATTGTGTTTAGATTTTTAGTTGATAAGTCATGTGATGTTTGAGTGAGTGAGTCCTGGCGAGAGCTAGGCAGGCGCCTACTGATACCCTAGGGTATGCCCGAAGGAGAGGTGGGTCGTCACACCCTCTTTTCCAGACATGCAGTTTGAAGAAACTCATTTACATCAAAGTTATTATTATTCAGGAGAATCAATATATGAATGGAATATAGATGGTTTAACTGAACATCGGATTTTACAAATAATTCAAAATATGAGTATGGCTGTTAGTTCTTTCAAAGGAAAAGGTCATAATGATAGAGAATGTGCCCAACTTCTTATATCAGGATTTTCGGGAATGTTAAAAAATTGGTGGCATAATTACTTAAGTCAGGAAGAAAGAAATTACATATTGACTGCAACTAAACAAATGATTCCAGATACTGCAAGTAGTAGTATAACTCAAATAGATCAAGAAATGAGTATTACCACTAGAGAATCTGATTCAGTTCCAACTTTAATATTTGCAATATGTAAACATTTCATAGGAGATCCAAATAAATTACAAGAAAGAAGTTCAAAGATATTAATTAATTTAACCTGTCCAAAACTACATGACTTTAGGTGGTACAAAGATATGTTTCTCACTAAAGTATTTCTAAGAACTGATTGTAATCATTCTTATTGGAAAGAAAGATTTTTAGCAGGACTTCCAAAATTATTTGCTGAAAAGGTAAGACAAAAAATTAGAAGTATCCATAATGGTGAAATTCCTTATTCAAACCTCACTTATGGAGATTTAATCAACTATGTTTCTCTTCCTAATAAGTCTAAAAAGTTGAGTCTAATATGTGGATGAAGATCATGGTGTGCAAGAATAGAAATGATTCTTTGTATTAATCGTTTAGTCAAATCTAATGCAAGAACTAGATTACGTCTTCTAAGCATGAAGATATGATATTGAATAATAAATTTTAAAAATATTAATAGATTAAAACTTACAATATATGTGTAGACGATAGTCTTCACTTGATACAAGCTTGAAACTTGAACACACTTTAAAATACAAAATATAAAAACTGGAGAATTTAGAATTTTGGAAAGAACTAGAGAGGATTTTTCAGAGAGCGAACAACTTCCGATGCCTCCTTTGTCTTGAATTCTCTCTATTTATAGCTGGAGATTTGCAACTATTCTTGTTGGATGCTTTTGTAGGTGGCCGACAATCTCTTTTTGCTTTTGAATTTTTTAATAAGTCATGATGATAGTCTTGAATAATGTAGCCAGCATACTTGAGTCATCTTTTGACTAATGAGATAGTACTTATTTTGCTTTTGTCTTTTCATGCACAAGGGTGACGGGGAGTCCTTTGAGAGTTGGAGTCTTTTGAGAGTCACGGGAGTCTTTTGAGTCCTTTGTCGACAATTTTGAATTATTGCACTGGACTGTATATACCATAGCAATCATCTTCATTTTCCTGTGTTGAATCTGGATTTTGTTCTTCTTCGTCATCAATCTGAGATAAAACTTCTAATAAATTTTTCTTGAAATCTGCCTTGTTTGAACTTTCTGCCATCAGACATTGGAATCTATTTTTTGCTGTCAAAAATTCATGAATCTTTTCTGCTTCTTTTGGAGTCGAATCCTTTTCCATTGGAAATTTTATTTCTTTGACAGAATCCCACCACTTAACCTTGAATTGTCTGGTAAATGTATAAATCCCTTGGGAATAATTTTTGTTAAAATTTCAACAGAAAATCCATGGAATTCTATTTTTTATATAGTAATGGAGTAGGACTTGTTCTTCAGTATAATCTTTAAAAATCTCTTCCTTTGCGAATATCTTGAAATCTTCTTGAAAGTTGACTGGCATTATCTCAAAGTTTCCTCCAAAATCATGCCACCAATTGTAAAACCACATTGGAATATCATGAGTAATTGATGGTAATAACTGGATAAACCAAGAATGAGAAAATGGTTTGAAAAAAAGGATTGCTCCAATGGCTTTGATATAGTCATAGTAAGTGTAAACAGAAGGTTTAAAAGGAGTTTTGAATTGGACTTGGGTTTGATATCCAGAGACTGGCCATTCAGTAGGTTTGAGTATGCGTTTGAACTTGATTTTGTGATAATTGGTTTATTCTTCCAGAATATTATTAGGAGACCATTTAGAAATTTCTATTGAATCTGTTTCTATGAGAACTTTTTCATAGAATTTTCTGGTTTTGAAAGGAGTTTCAGAAAAGTGGAATAAATTAAGATGAAAGAAGATTTGAATAAGTTCAGGATAGGATTTATTATAAAAGGCTGGTTCTATTTCTCCGAGAATATTTTCATCTATCTTGGAAAAATAATTTTGGCAATATGCTGATTTGTTTGCTTGTATCGGTTGACTGCTTGAAGATGAAGAAGAAATATTGGGCTTTGGAATAGGTGTATTTGACATTTCAGGTCTAGAATTAATTTTTGAAATAAGGGTAGATGGTGTTTTAATGGTAGCGGACGTGAGAGTGATCCCCACCCTATTGCTATTCATATGTAGGGATCAGAAACAGTTGTAATTGTCATGCATTTGTACAATTATTACTCCCTTTGCTCTTATATAAGATTTCTCAACTCATATTCTTTTTATCTGGCTTTTCTTTGTATCAAGAAAACATTTATGAAATTTTTTTTCAAATTTATCTTTGTTTATACTCTTAACTTTATTGAGTTGGGAAAGAATACAGGTATTAATTCTAGAGAGATATGGATGAACAGAAAGATAAAGAGTAATTTTCACAAGTCAGATAAAATTTTTATTGAATTTTAGAAATTAATTTTGTTAATCTAAGAGATTTGATTATTCAGAACATTTAACTAAGATTGGAGGGAGTATAATTCTTGTATAATTTGGTGTGCCATCATCAAATTTTGTTGTACGTGTAAATTTCATGTATTGACAACATTTCAATATATAAATATAACTTGGTCTGTAAACGTACACCAATTAAATTTTGAAAGAGGTAACCGCACCAAATTCATTTGTATCGTGCACGGAGGAATCGTACCAGTTGGAAGACTTGTTGGTTAACAAATCAAGGAGTCGCCTATAGGGGTGAGAATCGAATTTGAATTGGGTATTCGGTCGGGTGAAATCGGTATTTTTCGGTAAACGACCAGTAAAAATACCGACCGAATTCGAATTCAAATTACCGATTTCGATTTCGAATTCAATTCGGAAATCGGTATTTTACCGATTTAACCGAATTCATAAAACAATTATTCAAAAACACAATGGAAAGAAAATTAGAAAGTTTTAAATCAAACAAAATCCCCAAATTATTGAGCATCGAAGCAAATAAAAATGCATTTGCCTTTATCAAAGTTGATATGAATTTTCCTAAACCAAATTAGACATTTCACATTTAATTTTATCTTTCAATACATTAGGTATTCGGAAAATCGAATATGAAATCGGTAAATATTTACCGAATTACCGAATTGAATTCGAATTCGGTAAAATCGAATTGAAAATTCTTGAAACCGATTTCGTATTGAATTCGATATATTTAAATTCGAATTTTCCGAATTACAAATCGAATTACCGAATTACCGAATTCGAATTACCGAATTCAATTCGAATTCGATCGGTAATTCGGTATTCGGATTTTTTGCACACCCCTAGTTGCCTACAGCCTTCCGTGATTCGTAAGATGCTGGAACGTGACATGTGCTTTGTACCAGGGGATAAGCTTCAAAATGCCGTGTCAGATAACGATCAATGGTTTCTGCTAGTGGCCATTGCAAAAGCCTTTGATCCACCGGTCACGTGAACGTGAGTAGGCAAGCACTGTGACTACATGTTCAAATGTCCTTTTCATTTAAGCTCCAACAAATGTCATATTCATAAGGTCTGGCAAATTGAACTAATGCGTGTTGAGATTTATTCACAATTTTAATAGTTTGTCTTGAATTAACCTATAATAATGTCCATTATCCTTTTATTAGCTCCATATAACTTAATTTCTTTCTGAAATCTGGATTCATGTCTTCTGAAATTAAATGGGGATTGTTGTTGTTAGACAACTGCTAACTGAAATTGTCCCACTACTATTTAATGCATACACTCACATTTGTTTTACACGCTTTCCTAATAAAAAATGGTTACTAGAAGCAGCTTCCTCGGGGAGTAAATTCTTTCCAACATGTTTCCAGCAAATTTTAATTTATTGTACTACGTTGGATTGGAGTGGTTGGGTCTTAAAAGCCTTAATCAATGCTACATGCCTGCACGCCAGGCAGCATTAATTAATCTTGGACCTGCAACAGTCTAAAGACTAGACCGAAGTTTCTTAGTGAACTAGTCATCGAATCGTCCACGACCCGACCCAAGATTTTCGTGATTTAGATTGACTGCTAGGCGAAGACTTTCTTAGTAAACGAGTCAACGAGTTGTCTACTTCTTCCCAGTGTTTTTAAAATCGAACCAAATTTGTTAGTTCAACCAGTTGGACTGCGAATAGATCATGCCTCTAGTCCAGTCCAGTGTTAAAGCTGAAATAGATTTAAACAAAAAATCAAAATCTGAAAGAAAAAAAAAAAAACTAAGGAAGCGGTCAAGAATTGATTGAATGTCAAACAACCACGATGAAATGCCAATGTCTTGTTTACTATCTTTATGCGCATAGACCTAATAGCGAATCTACATGTAAGGAGGTCTTCAATAGCATTTTTAAATTAGACAAAGTTGTACAGAATGTGATGCTTTGATTCGAAATTTTTGAAACGAGCAAGTTGGCCATGAGAATTAAAATGTTAAAATTTTTTTATGATGAGTAAGTATTTTGAATCGAAGATTACAATTCATCAAAGACAAATAAAAATTGGATATCTTTTTTTTATTCATTTATAATAAGTTAAATTCGTGATTACTCGTTCTTCACGTGCGCTGCTGTCTACTGAAGTATCTGCATTTGTTAATAGTTATTTCAATATTCATTGCGTACTGATTATTGCATTGTGTATGATGACAAGGAAAAAAAAAAAACGAAAACCTTGGGTGAAAGGGAAAAGTAAATAGTCAAGAACCGGTATTACTCTAAATTTACAAGGCTTAAGTAGCTCAAGTTGGGATTACAAGACGTCAATACCAAGAAATTGAATATAGTAATAAACATAAACATGTACAGTTATTTATAGTTATTAAATCTTGATGAGATTGAGAAGAAAATCCAAATCCATGTGATGAATTCACATGATATGTTAAGGTTTAGATTAAATGCTCCCCCTCGCTCTCCAATTTTTGTATGATACTCTCAATGGGGCAAACCACTCCTTGCAACCTATATTAATAAGCTATAGTATTTAAAGTTGAAAGAGATGGACTTAACTCTAATTTCTGAATTGGATCCTCCGATTAAAGAACCTTACTGAATATAGGTCTTACATCTTACACATTACACCCAAACAATTTGACTAAAACAGACCTAGGTCTAGACATTAGTGGATCATATTATAATGGGATTTACTGGTTTTATTTAATCTATTTTGATAAAGTAAATAATATGTGGCAACTCAAATAAAAAAAATATTTCTAACATTCTCCGACTTGGGCAACACTAATTAATTTATTTTAACAAGAAAACATAAAATGACTCTTCAAGTTAAATATTACTATAGTGGCCACTGTAAAACATCTCAATTCAAAGTTCCATCCAATAAAAGTACTTGCATCAAACTAAATGTCTTTACATCATTTAGCATATGTAGGGCTTCTACAAGTACAACTACTAATATTTCATCAACATGAATTCGATAGTGTGATAAAATGTAGTGTGGTTTGACTCACATGATCAGAAAGTAAATTGTACAATTTAAAACCACAATCAGTGCAGTTTATAGTCTCATAAAAACTCTTACTAGGACTTTCATCCTCATTAGTGCTTCAACCGAAACTGCTTAACAAAGAAAGCATTTGTTGTATAGCATTTTCTTTATCCTTGCATGAATTCAAATAGAATGCATAAAAACTATACATATGCACACACATATACAAAAACCTGTATGCACATAATCAGGGAATAAAACATTATTGATCGCAACCAATTGCGGTCTTAAACCACTCCCAATTACCAAGTACATGAAAAGATGGCAAAATACCAATATGTGCAACATGTTTTTCAAACTCCACAAGTCTAAGCCCTTTAGTTAGTGGATTAGCAAGCATATTATTAGTTTCTATGTGCTCATAAAACATATCACTATCAACACACTCTCTTACTTTAAAGAACTTTATATCAACATACTTAGTACTACTACAGTTCTTTGTTTTCTTTGTGAAGAACACAGCAGCGGAATTATTAGAATAGGCCTTCAGCAGTCTAGTAATGAATTTATAACCCTGATATGAAGTTGCTTAACCATTTAGGATGAGCCCTAGCTCCATGACAAGCAATCACCTCTAACTGCATTGTGTAAGAAACTATCAAAGATTGCTTTGAGCTCTTTCAAGTTATGGCACCACTTTCTTGCATGAACATATAACCTGTGGTAGATTTTCTATCATCTAGACACTCTCCAAGTTTAGTATTAGTAAAACCAATTACCTGGAGATCATCCACATGCATATTAAATAAGTCATTTTCTTTGTAGCTACCTAATGATCATGACTAGGATTTGCCAAAAACCTTCCTAATATGCTTATTGCATAAGTGATGTGACAGCCCCACTTCTCCCTAGGGTGTACCCTAAGGTATCCGTGGACCACCTGCCTAGCTCTCACCAGGACTCACTCACATAAATATCGCTAAAACATTAGACTAACATTCAAATCTCAAATCTAAACTCAACAATAACTTACAATCACATTACACCATCCTTACAATCTCCAAATTACATAAAATACTTATCAAACGTTCAAATTCTCATAATACAAAAGCTCTAGAAATCACAATCCACGTTTGCCACATCAATACAAAAGCAAACCCTAACTCTAAGGGTTGGCTCCTTCACTTGGGTTCTCAATCCCTGTTAAAGAAAACAATTGGAAAAAGTGAGCTAAAAAGCCCAATGAGTTCCAAAAAGGCTTACAATTCACGTAAAACAGTTCAAATCATACTTCAAGTATACAATTCAAATCAAGTAGATAGACACTTAAATGGATATTGCTGATGAGCTACTCGGGGACATTGCCCATCAAAGTAGACTAGTCGAGGGACTTCGCCCAAGACATCACAAACTAGTCGAGGGTACTCGCCCTACGACGTCACTTTATTTCATGGAAACTAGTCGAGGGTATTCGCCCTATGACGTCACTTTATCTCATCGAAACTAGTCGAGGGTATTTACCCTACGACATCACATATTAGTCGAGGGACTTCACCCAACGACGTCACAATAATTCACTGAAACTGCTCGAGGGACTTCGCCCAATGAAGTAGACTAGTTGAGGGACTTTGCCCAACGACATCACAATGTTTGTTTGAAACTAGTCGAGGGATTTCGCCCAACGACATCACAATCTTTCACTGAAACTAGTTGAGGGAATTCACCCTACGACATCACATTATTTCATTGAAACTAGTCGAGGGACTTCGCCCATCGACGTCACATTAGTTCATTGAAACTAGTCGAGGGACTTCGCCCAACGACGTCACAAACTCTTCATTCACTATTTCACTTATAGAGCATTTCACTCGGAAATAATAGTCAATCACTTCAATAAATCACTAGGGGTTTGGTCTCTATCCCATTTAACCCTAATCATATTCCACCACGATCGGGCGGCTCCCTCAAATTGAAATGCCGCAAAAGTTACTTGCCTTTCGTCGGAGTAGTTTAGAGCGGCAAATATGTTACTTATTCTTTCTAACCACTTCTCGGCCATTTCGGGATTAGGTTCTCCAGAGAATTTAGATGGGAAAAATTTTTGAAATCGCTCTAAGGCCCTATCCTCACTATCTTCAGGGCCTATAGGTTGATTGGCAAGTCCAGGACTATGTTGGTTAACCACATGCTCTAGGATATCTGTCATGCGGTTAATGGCAATAGCTACTTGTTCCCCAACCTCAATCCTAGGCTCACGATTTTGGTCAACCGCTGACTCCCGATCACCTCCCACATTTTGGGGTTGTCTAAACCCTCTCCCACAGCCTCGTCCTTTCCTTCTACCGTCCATGATCCTTTTAGAGGGCCAACGTTTAAGATAAATGTGAAAATAAAATATTAGCAAATTGAATTCCAAGGGAAATCAAAAATATTTTATATCTTTATAACAAGAGAAGGAGTACTCAAGTATGTCGCAATAGTACATTCGTTTTCAAAGGAAACACATCAAATCACATCATACTTACAAATAGAAACAAGTAAGGAAATGGTAGTTAGAATAATTGCACCAGCATGCAAATACAGGAACGTGAACACATCACATCCCATCACATCATATCACTTCATATCACATCACTTGTATATTATTCTTTTTCGAGACAAGTCCAAATGCCAAGTCTCGAGCACATATCACTTCACTTCACATCACATTGATAACCCTATGGCTCGTCCCTTTCTCCTCGGCCTAAACTTGGCCTACAGCTCAAGTCGAAATGACTCATCGATAGGTCTCGGGGATTCCCGAAATTTCACATGCACACATAGGTTACTTCGAAACGCTTTCACAAATATTTTCATTCAAATAGAGGTAAGTGCGATGAAGCACGCACCACTTCATGATTGGCCACCCAAGAGGTCAATCAACTCAATTCTCATTCCTATCTGGCATACCAAGTAGATCACACAATCCATTACAAGAATACATCCAACGCTTAAACCATTCCCATAGTTGTCTCTCCTTTCAATCATCACAGTCATTGAACTCTTAAACTACTCACAAAGTCACCAATATATTCTTGATCCCCGATCACACTTACTGCATGCTCTCATATACGCTCACTCTACTTTCTCAGTCCTTATACCTGAATTGTATGTTCACTTCTCAAAATAAGCGTTTGGAAATATAACCAGAACTATTGAGGTTATAAAACTCTCTTCAAGTTCAAGGTTTACCTTTACAAAAACATAAGTTCATATCTCTTTCAAACTCAAGATTTCTTTTGCAAACATGGCCAAAATCATGTGCGAAAATGTATCAATTTAAAATCAAGAATTGAAAAACACGATTGGAAAAACTTCAACTTTCCTCTATACAGAAATCTAACAAACTCATAAATTTCTTTCCAACTCTTAATTCAAAAATATAGAGAAATTCACATACATGTCAAGAACGACTTAGTGAGTATTTAAAAAACATATGTGTCATCTTCAACCATCGGTTGAAAAATAAAACTACTTTATCACAGTTTTCTTTTAAACTTTAGGGTGAAGAACTTCTAGCAGTTAAACAAGTAGAAAGACACATTTTGTTCTTTTGAAACCTTTTTTATTTTAGCTCAAAATCATCACATAAGGACTTAACTAGCAAATCTCAATTTCTTATCTTCTATATCTAACACCAATAGCTGTACCAATTTCTCCCATTCCTACGAGTTCAATAGTCATTCAAGTCTCAATCAAATTTTCACTACAAATCTCTCACATAATGTTTCACTTCAATATAACATTACTTAGTTCTTCAATTTTGTTTCCACCAATCCCATACAAGAAACTCTCAAGTCACAAATTTTCTTTAATCACTAGGATACAGTAAGTTTTCCAATTCACGTAACAATCAAGTAAATCCCACAGCCCGATATCCTAAACTTGTAATCTAGGATACACCACAGAGATCTGAAACCTAAACTCTGATACCACCTGTGATAGCCCCACTTCTCCCTACGGTGTACCCTAAGGTATCCGTGGACCGCCTGCCTATCTCTTACCAGGACTCACTCACATAAATATCGCTAAAACATTAGACTAACATTCAAATCTCAAATCTAAACTCAACAATAACTTACAATCACATTACACCATCCTTACAAGCTCCAAATTACATAAAATACTTATCAAACGTTCAAATTCCCATAATACAAAAGCTCTAGAAATCACAATCCACGTTTGCCACATCAATACAAAAGCAAACCCTAACTCTAAGGGTTGGCTCCTTCACTTGGGTTCTCAGTCCCTGTTAAAGAAAACAATTGGAAAAAGTGAGCTAAAAAGCCCAATGAGTTCCAAAAAGGCTTACAATTCACGTAAAACAGTTCAAATCATACTTCAAGTATACAATTCAAATCAAGTAGATAGACACTTAAATGGATATTGCTCGTATGAACTACTCGAGGGACATTGCCCATCAAAGTAGACTAGTCGAGGGACTTCGCCCAAGACATCACAAACTAGTCGAGGGTACTCGCCCTACGACGTCACTTTATTTCATGGAAACTAGTCGAGGGTATTCACCCTACGACGTCACTTTATCTCATTGAAACTAGTCGAGGGTATTCACCCTACGACATCACATATTAGTCGAGGGACTTCGCCCAACGACGTCACAATAATTCACTGAAACTACTCGAGGGACTTCGCCCAACGAAGTAGACTAGTTGAGGGACTTTGCCTAACGACATCACAATGTTTGTTTGAAACTAGTCGAGGGATTTCGCCCAACGACATCACAATCTTTCACTGAAACTAGTTGAGGGAATTCACCCTACGACGTCACATTATTTCATTGAAACTAGTCGAGGGATTTCGCCCATCGACGTCACATTAGTTCATTGAAACTAGTCGAGGGACTTCGCCCAACGACGTCACAAACTCTTCATTCACTATTTCACTTATAGAGCATTTCACTCGGAAATAATAGTCAATCACTTCAATAAATCATTCCTTTAAAAGGGAGTCGAAACACTGACATATCTTTCATGAGTTATTTCACTGGTAAAAGCATTTTACTTGGAAATAGTGGTAAATCATTTCTTTGTAAACACTAGCAAATCATTTCAACAAATCATTCATTTACAAACCATGGCAAGATTTTCATTTAAAAGAGAGTTAGAACTCTCACACATATAGGACACTGCCAAACACTTTCACAATACTTTTATTTCAAATAAAGGTAAGTGCGATGAAGTACACACTACCCCACTTAACAATTTGAAAATCCAAATTCACGTCAAATCACTTGACCAACACAATTCGAATCATTTTCACATAAATACTTTACATACACTGAAACTCACTACCCCATCCGAGGGTTTGAAAACTATGCTTCAGTTCAAAATCACTTCACTAAACACAGTTGCAATCATTTTCACATAATCACATAACAAGTATGGAAACTCACCGAAATAGTAGGGTTCAGCTTTCACGTAATGATCGAATTCAGTTCCTGGCACACTCCCTAAAACAATTTCAAAAACAGTAGTTGAGATTCACTACTTCACTTATTAACTAAAACATTTCATTTCATAGTTTCCAATCAATATTTTTCCCAAAATCCCTCAAGGAAAAACATTCATTTTACATGATACACGTTTCAATAAATCTTTTGAAGACCTTTATATCATTTCAAATATGACATGTCACCGATGTACTCACCAAACACTATTTTCACATTTTTTTTTAAAACACTTAGGTGAGGTTTATCACCTCAAAATCACTTTTCATCTTTTAAAACTCATACACTCATAAATGAACATAACATATATTTTCTTAATCAGAAATTCATCACAGATAACCACAAAGTCTCGAAGTCAAACATAAAAGTTACCAAGCATGGGTTTGGCCATCTCATACATTTTTCTATCATCATTTCCAACAACAAAGCCTACTTTCTAACCATATCATGATAAATTTCACAAATATCAAACAAATCCCAATCAGGTCCTCAAGTCCGCTACCTAGAGGCCACCTCAAGACCGCTACCTAAGTTAGGATTTCAAGAGCCCAACTCCATCATTTCAGATATAAACATTTCTAACAAAATAAACCATGGATCTACCTTATTTAGCACTAATAAAGTTAGATTCACAAGATTCGAATCTCATACCTTCAAATCTAATTAGATCTGACAAGATCAACCAAGGCCTTAGGAGATCTTCTCAAGGATGGTACTCCCAAGCTTAGCAACTCCGAAAGCTTCAACCTTAGCTCGAGATTCTCTTGCTGTGACGATGATCCTCCCACAACTAGCTTAAAACAAGAACAAGACAACTCACCCCAAGCTTTCCCTCACTTTCTTCTCTTACTCTCACTTCAGTCCAGCCCTCTCTCTCAATTCCTCACCCACGGCAGCCAAGGAGGAAGAAAAAAACAAGTGCCCAACCTTCGATGAAGTATTCAATCTTCAAGAAATTAAAGATGAAGAAGAAATCTCCCAAACTTTTCTCCCTTTTTCTCTCTCTATGTCTCGGTCCCCTCTCTCTCTCTTTCACTCTCACATAGCAGCCAAGAAGTGGGAAAGGACACAAGGGAAAATGGTTTCAATGAAACCTTCAAGCTCTAGGAAATGGTGGATGAAGAGGATGAAGAAGAAATTCCTCTCTTTCTCTCTCTCAAGCTCACGGTTTTCTCCCTCTTTTTGGGCTTGAAGAGTGGCTGAAAATGAAGCTTAAGGTTGCAAGAAGTCAAAGCCTAAAGGGGTTAAAAGTGCACTTTTCCATGTTTTAAGGAAAAAGTGTTTTTTAGGCACTTTATGTCGCGTCGCGTGCGGCAGTCTAACTTACACTGTTCTACTCCATTCCAACACTGTCCAAACTTATTAATATTTCCAAAATATCACTACTTATGCTTAATTTCAACTTAAAGTCACTAATCACGCTCCGGTAGAAAATTAAGCACTTAATTAGGCCAAAACCGCACACCGGCAAATATTTCGTTTAAAATTCTCTAAATTGGAAAATATTCTCTTTAAACACATATTCACTCATTTTTTAATAAATAAACACAATATAAATAATATTATACATTTTTTTAAATAATACTGAATTTTGAGGCCCTCACAAGTGATGTTTGGTCTTATACAAATAAAAATATATGAGGCTTCCTACTGTGCTGCTGCAAGGAACTTCATAGAATTCCTATAAAAATCATTTTTAGGGCACTACTCTTTACTTAGTTTTCACCCTTAACTATTGGAGTTACTCCTATTTTACAATTTTACATCCTAAATCTGGTAAGAACACGATTAATGTAAGTAGATTGAGACAATTCCCAAAATTTCCTTCCTCTATCTCTATGGTTTTCTACATGAAGAACAAAGCTAGCTTCTCCAAGATCTTTCATATCAAAGATTTCAGACAAAAAGCCTTTAATGTGAGATAGCAAATCCAAATCATTGCTAGCTAACAGAATATCATTCACATAAATAACAATGAAGATAAATTTGCTCCTATTGATCTTGAGATATATGCAAGAATCCACGGTATTCTCACCAAACTTGAAAGATGTCACTACTTCATGAAATTTGAGGTACCATGTGTTAATTCCCATTTTCTTCAAAACCTTCTAGTTGCTTCATGTAACCTTCTCAAAAAGATCTCCAATCAAGAATGCTATTTTGGCACCATTTGATTAAGTTCTAAGTTATAATGTGCAGGCAAGATCATGATGATTTAGAAGAAATCTTCGGTGAAACTGGAGAAAAAGTTCCAGTGTAATCTATTCCTTTCTTTTGTATGTATCCTTTAGCAACTAATCTGACTTGAATCTTTCTACATTGCCTTCAACATCTTTTTAAATTTTGAACACACATTTGCACCCAATGGATTTAAAGCCTTTGGGAATTTCAACTAACTCCCAAACACCATTTTGTTCCATAGACTATATCTCTTCTTGCATGGCAACCTTTTACTCATCTAATAATGAACTAGCAACTGCCTCTTAATAAGTTACTAGATCAATGACCCTGCCAATGTCAAAAACATGTTAACCTAAGCTAGAGCTAGCCTTGTATCAATTTGAGAATGTTGAAGGAGAGCAGTCTCAACTTTTGAATTTTGCTGAGTGACATTAAGATCAGGATTATCATTGGGAAGGTTAGATTGCTCAATATTTTCTATAGAATGTTGAATTACTCTTGTACATACTACTGGGACATTAACAACCATAGCTTGTGGCTTAGGGAGCATTGTATCATGAGAACAATCACAACTACTAATATTATGTTCCAAGAATTTTGTAGTGACAGATTCAACAACTCTTGTGCCATTAGTTGGACAACAAAACTAGTAGCCTTTAGGGGCCTCTAGGTATTCAATGAAAAAAATCATTAGTAGTTCTAGGATCAAGTTTCTTTTTGAAACTTTAAAGATTAACTTTAGTTGGACAATGATCGACGTATTCTACTAGTGTACAAAATTGATCGTAGCAATAAATGTGATGGCCTCAAAATTCAGATTTTATTTTAAAAAAAATGTAAATTATTGTTTATATTGTGTTTATTCATTGAAATATGAGTTAATTTATGTTTAAAGTAAATATTTTCTAATTTAGAGAATTTTACACGAATTAGTTGCCGGTGTGTGGTTTCGACAGAGTTAAGTGTTAAATTTTGTTCCGAAGTTTGATTAGTGACTTCGAATTGAAATAGAGTATATGTAGTGATATTACGGAGATATTATTAAGGTTGGATAGTGTTTGAATGAAATAAAACAGTGTAAGTTAGACTGTCGTGCTCGACGCGACATAAAGTGACCATAAAGTCACTTTTCCCCAAATCAGTGGATTTGCACCTTTTTGTCCCTTAAGGCTTGACTTTTTGGTTCCTTGAGGCTTCATTTTCAGCTGCAAAAATTGGAGCATAGAGAGAGAGAGAGGCCGGGAGAGTGAGGAGCGAGAGAGAGAGAGAGAGCTTGCAATTTTCTTTCATTTCTTCTTCCTTCCTTTCTTGAACCTTCAAGCCACCATTGAAGACTCCCATTTTCTTGCTTGTTGCAGCTGTGAGAGAGGGAAGGAAGGAGAGGGGCTGGTCCAAAATTCTTAAGGAAGAAAAGGGAGGAAAATGTGTAGTTTGATCTTCCATTTCCTTCTTCATCCAACTTCTTGAAGTTGTGAGACTTTAGTGGAAGATCTTGGCTTGTATTTCTTCATCCTTGGCAGCCGTGTGAAGGTGAGAGGAAGAGGGGGAAGATCCGAAAATTTGAAGAAAGAAAAGGAAGAGAAAGAAGGCTTGTGAGGGTGCTTTGCACTTGTTCTTAGGCTCTTTGTTGAAAATCGCTATCCAAGTAGAAGGATCTCGGGCTAAGATCGAAGCTTTTGGTGTTTCTAAACTTGGACGTAACTTGCTTGAAGAGGAGCTCACGAGATCGTGTTAGATCTTGTTAGATCTTGATAGATCTAAAGGTATAAGGTTCAAAATCCTTAGTTATAACTTGATTAGAGTTAATTATGAAAGATTTACGGTTTATTTGACTAGCATTGAGTATATTTGAAATGATGAAGTTGGGTTCTTGAAATCCCAACCTAGGTAGCGGACTTCAGATGGATTTTAGGCAGCGGACCTGAGGACCTGATTGTGGATATGTTTGAATTTCATGAAATAAGTTTATATTGTGGCTAGAAAATTGATCTGGTAATTGAAAATTTTGAAAGAAAAGAGGTGTGATGGCGAAACCCCTATTTGGCAATTATGAAGTGTGATTTCGAAACTTTATGATGCTTTTTGAAGTGATTGTGCCTAAGCATATGTGTGTTACGTTTATTTGTGAGTGTGTGTTTGATTTGAGTGAAGTCATGAATTTTAAATGACAAAAAGTGAAGTTTTCTTGAATATTTGGATAAAAGTGTTGTTTAGACAAATTCGAGGTTTTTACAATATTGTGGTTAATTTCCATGAATTTTGAATGTAAAGACTTGATGAGAATTGTTTAAACTTGTATCAAAGCTTTGAATAAGAGCCAGTGCTGAGTACTTGTGAAACGAGTGATTTTGAGATAAGAAACCTCACTTAATTTCCACATGAAAGAGAATTTGAAAATAGTGTTTAGGGAGTACATTGATGAAGTGATATTTTGGAAATGATATAACGATTTTCAAAAGACCTATTGAGACATTTTACCGTGTGAAATGAATGCTTTTCCTTGAGGGAAGCGGGGAAGAATAGTGATTGAAACCAAGAAATGAAATTGAATAGTTTTAGTTAATGAATGGGGAAATGAATCTCAACTATTGTTTTCATTTGTTTAGGGGGTGTGCAAGGAAGTGAATTTGACCTTAACGTGGAAGCCAAACCCTACTATTTCGGTGAGTTTCCATGCTTGTCATGTGTTTACGCGAAAATGATTGCAATTGTGTTTAGTGAAATGAATTTGAAGTGAAACATGGTTTATGAACCCTCCGATGGGGTGGTATGTACTTTATCGCACCTATCCCCATTTGAGTGAAAATAATCGTGAAAGTGTTTTGAAATGATCTATTGTAAAAGTGTAGTGTAACGACTTATTGTGAGAATGTAGTGTAATGATAGATTGTAAAAGTGTTGTGTAATGACTTATATGTATTTGTGAAATGTCGGGAATTCCTGAGACCTATCAGTAAGACTTTCACCTCGAGCCAGAGGTTAGCCATAGGCCGAGGAGAAAGGTAGAGCCATAAGGTTCTTTAAGTGAAATGAAATGTACTCTGGATTTGGTATATGGACTCGTCCTTAATACTGGAGAGTACACAAACTAAGTGAAGTGAAGTGAAGTGTTATAAAGTGTTAAGTGTTTGGAGTCGGGCCCTGTGGGGGTTTTGGTGGAGTGAGGAGTAAGTGAAGGTCTACATGGATTATGTGTATGAAAGTTGACAGAGTGTCAACTACTTGGTTCGTGAACACGTTTCGTGGAACTTGGCTCCTGAGAGCCCCCGTATCCTACCTTGTCTTGTTAATTGCTTTCTTATTTGATTGAATGCCAAATATGATTTATGAAATGTAATGCCTTATGTGTTAAGTGATTTGCATGTTTTGGAAACTCACGGGGCTTTTAACTCACCCTTTCCTATTTGTTTTCCTTAACAGGAAATGAGATCCCAAGTGAAGGTGCCAACCCTTAGTGTTAGGGTTTACTTCTGTTTAATGTTTTTGAGAACTTTGAATTATGGATATTGATGGCTTTTATATTATGGAACCTGAATGTATGGATAAATGCTTTGTGTATTCTGGGATTGTATTTTGAAAGTTGTGGATCTGTAAGTTATTGTGTATTTTAAAGTTATGTACGAAATTTTAGTTGTTAAGTATTATTGATCGTTTGAGTAAGTGAATCCTGGCGAGAGCTAGGCAGACGGCCACTGATACTCTAGGGTATGCTCTAAGGAGAGGTGGGGTCGTCACAGGTGGTATCAGAGCCTAGGTTTGAATAGTTTGGGCATAGTGAGAATTAGTGAATTATTTGAGAGTTTAATAGGTTAGGAAGAGATGTTAAGTGAGGGTAATTTTTTTTTATGAATAACTGCTAATGATCTTTAGGTTAGAACAAGTTCTAATAGAGTTCTTTCTTGTAGGTCATGGAGTTTGGTGGTGGTGATGGACCTGGACACAGACAACCCACAGTCTCCTACCAACTAGGTTCTAGGGGTGCCTGTGCGGCCTATAACCCTAGGATTCGCACTAGGCGCGCCTCTTGCGAGTGTTGGAAGACTTATGCCTACCCAGATCATGTGGTCCTAGCAGTCTACAGAGAGAGAAAGAGGTTGACTAGGATCAATCGAGAGCATTAAGAGAAGATAGAGAGGCTCACGACTGTGGGATAGGCCCAGCTTGCGAGGATCAGAGAGCTTGAGACAGAGTTTCGCTCGGCTAATGAGCGAGTCGCTAGAGTTGTGAGGGTGGCTCAAGAGAGAGCCGAGGGCATTGTGGCTAAGTATGAGGCCTTGGTTGGAGGAGTGCTCGAGGCTAACCGAGATGATGAGGATTTAGTTAACCAGCCTCTCGGTGATGTTGACATGGGAGGAGAACCTAAGAGTGAGTCAGTTGGAGATGCTGCTATGGCTGAGGGAGATCCTCAGTGCTTGGAGTCTGACCCGTTAGAGAGTGGTTCCACGGAGACTTCTTCTTATGAGACTTGATGGACTAGCCTAGCTTGAAATTAGGGTTTTGTATAATCTTTTGTGGGAGAAAACTAGTAGAGTGGGTTCCCAATTCTTGTAAATTGCATGCTTGCTAACTTTTCAAGTGCTGTACTTTTGTTTAAGTGTACTTGTGAACATGATGTACCTACGTGTACCTTTTGTCAAAAGCATGCTCATCTGATGTACTCCTGGCACTCCTATTAATATGAAGTGTGTATGTAAAGTGTTTTGTTTTAATTTCGAATTGACTTTTACTAGTGTATTGGACTTATTTGTTATGTTAAATTGTCTGCCCTCTATAGAATTATGGAGGGTAGAAGAGGCCGAGGGAGAGGGCGTGAGACTAGACTACTCCAGAATATCGGCGGCGATCGTGAGTCAGCCGCTGATCAAAATCAAGGGGCCGGGGTTAACTTTATGGAGCAAATGGCTACAGCCATGAACCATATGACTGAGATCTTAGACCGTATGGCTAGTCAACAAGGCCCTGGGCCTGAACAACAACCTGTTAATCTTGGAGTCGGCGAGGATAGAGCCCTTGAGCGATTTCAAAGGTTTAATCCACCTAAGTTTTATGGGGGACCCAACCCTGAAGTTGCTGAGAATTGGATAGAAAGGATTTCCGATATCTTTACTGCTTTGGACTATACCGAGGAAAGGCAAATAACCTTTGCTACGTTTCTATTTGAAGGAGCTGCCCGTTCATGATGGATCATGATAAAGGTTAAGTGGGAGAGAGAACAAACCCCTAGGACTTGGGTGAATTTTACTAGGGAGTTCAATGCTAAGTTTCTCCCTCCGTTAGTCCAAGAGAGAAGGGAGGATGACTTCATTAGATGCAGGCAAGGGTTATGGAGTGTCATGGAATACGAGGCACAATTCACTAAGTTGTCAAAGTTTGCTCCTGAGTTAGTGGCCACAGAGCACAGAAGGATAAGGAGGTTTGTGCAAGGGTTGAATGTGGAACTACAAGAAAGTCTAGCGGCTACCCAAGTTAATAGCTTTAGTGAAGCCGTTGAAAAGGCTCAGAGAATCGAAGGAGCCAACGCACAGATGAGAACCTTTAATGCAAGGAAAAGGAATGCACCTAGTAGTAGTCGTGGTCCAACGGATGTGGGTGCCTCAGTCCCTAAGTTTGGAAGGGGAATGGGTAGGACAAGCCCCTCTAGATCGTCAAGGGGATTGAATTCAAGGGGAACTTACACTAGAGGAATGGTGTCGAGAGGAAGTGTGAGTGGAAGGGGGCAATCAAGGGGAATTTCTCAAGGAAGTCAAGCCTCTGTGCCTAGCGTATCTTGTGGTTACTATGGAAAGACGAAACACACTGAGAGCAATTTTTGGAAGAAGAATGGAGCCTGTTATAAGTGTGGAAGTACTGAGCATCAGTTGTCCGCGTGTCCAGTGATCCAAGGAGAAGGTGGGACTAGGCTAGCAAGTAAACCAAATTCCAGTCAAGCTAGTGTGGTGGGGAACCGGCCAAGGGTGCCAACCAGGGTCTACGCAATTGATCAACAGCAAGTTCCTGACCCCACTGAAGTGGTTGAATGTACCATCCCCATTTTCATCGCTTAGCTAAAATTCTAATTGATCCTGGTGCATCACATTCATTTGGAAATCCTGCCTTTTTGAATGGAGTAGTTATAAAGCTTGTAAGGTTGCCTTATAACCTTGAGGTTAGAACACCCACGGGGGAACAAAGTTTAATTACCAGTTGGGCATACAAGAATTATGACGTTTGGGTAGGAGAGAGAAAGCTAGTGGTGGATTTAATAAGTTTGGATATAAAGGGGTATGATGTCATTATAGGAATGGATTGACTAGCTCGTTACCATGCTAAATTGGATTGTGGAGCAAAGACTGTGGAATTTTCTATTCCTGGGGAGGCTACCTTGATATTAGATGTAAAAGGGAGGTTAGCGTCATCTGCTCTTATTTCAGGGATTAAAGCTAGGAAATTGTTAAGTAAGGGAGCTTAAGGTTATCTAGCTTTTCTTATAAACCCTCTAAGGGACAAGGTGAAATTAGAAGAAGTACCGATTGTAAAGGACTTCCTTGATGTTTTTCCTGAAGAACTAGAAAATCTACCTCCTAAGCAGATAGTGGAATTTAAGATTGATTTGTTACCAGGGACAGCCCTAATCTCTAAAACTCCGTATCGAATGGCTCCAGCTGAATTTAAGGAGTTGAAAATTCAATTGCAAGATTTGTTAGAGCGGGGTTTCATTAGGGAAAGTGACTTACCTTGGGGAGCACCTATGTTATTTGTCAAGAAAAAAGATGGAAGTTTGAGGTTGTGTATAGATTACCGAGGGCTTAATGATGTGATGATAAAGAACAAGTATCCTTTGCCGTTTATTGATGAATTGTTTGATCAATTACAAGGATCGGTGGTGTGACAGCCCCACTTCTCCCTAGGGTGTACCCTAAGGTATCCGTGGACCGCCTGCTTAGCTCTCGCCAGGACTCACTCACATAAATATCGCTAAAATATTAGACTAACATTCAAATCTCAAATCTAAACTCAACAATAACTTACAATCACATTACATCATCCTTACAATCTCCAAATTACATAAAATACTTATCAAACGTTCAAATTCTCATAATACAAAAGTTCTCGAAATCACAATCCACATTTGTCACATCAATACAAAAGCAAACCCTAACTCTAAGGGTTGGCTCCTTCACTTGGGTTCTTGGTCCCTGTTAAAGAAAATAATTTGGAAAGAGTGAGCTAAAAAGCCTAGTGAGTTCCAAAAAAGCTTACAATTCACGTAAAACAGTTCAAGTCATACTTCAAGTATACAATTCGAATCAAGTAGATAGACACTTAATGGATATTGCTCGTATGAACTACTCGAGTGACATTGCCCAATGAAGTAGACTAGTCGAGGGACTTCGCCCAAGACATCACAAACTAGTCAAGGGTACTCGCCCTACGACGTCGCTTTATTTCATTGAAACTAGTCGGGGGATTTCGCCCAGCGACGTCACATACTAGTCGAGGGATTTCGCCCAACGACGTCACAATACTTCTCTGAAACTACTCGAGGGACTTCGTCCAACGAAATAGACTAGTCGAGGGACTTCGCCCAACGACATCACAATCTTTCACTCAAACTAGTCGAGGGATTTCGCCCAACGACATCACAATCTTTCACTGAAACTAGTTGAGGGAATTCACCCTACGACGTCACATTATTTCATTGAAACTAGTCGAGGGATTTCGCCCATCGACGTCACATTAGTTCATTGAAACTAGTCGAGGGACTTCGCCCAACGACGTCACAAACTCTTCATTCACTATTTCACTTATAGAGCATTTCACTCGGAAATAATAGTCAATCACTTCAATAAATCATTCCTTTAAAAGGGAGTCGAAACTCTGACAGATCTTTCATGAGTTATTTCACTGGTAAAAGCATTTTACTTGGAAATAGTGGTAAATCATTTCTTTGTAAACACTAGCAAATCATTTCAACAAATCATTCATTTACAAACCATGGCAAGATTTTCATTTAAAAGAGAGTTAGAACTCTCACACATATAGGACACTGCCAAACACTTTCACAATACTTTTATTTCAAATAAAGGTAAGTGCGATGAAGTACACACTACCCCACTTAACAATTTGAAAATCCAAATTCATGTCAAATCACTTGACCAACACAATTCGAATCATTTTCACATAAACACTTTACATACACTGAAACTCACTACCCCATCCGAGGGTTTGAAAACTATGCTTCAGTTCAAAATCACTTCACTAAACACAGTTGCAATCATTTTCACATAATCACATAACAAGTATGGAAACTCACCGAAATAGTAGGGTTCAGCTTCCACGTAAGGATCGAATTCAATTCCTTGCACACTTCCTAAAACAATTTCAAAAATAGTAGTTGAGATTCACTGCTTCACTTATTAACTAAAACATTTCAGTTCATAATTTCCAATCAATATTTTTCCCAAAATCCCTTAAGGAAAAACTTTCATTTTACATGATACACGTTTCAATAAATCTTTTGAAGATCTTTATATCATTTCAAATATGACATGTCACCGATGTACTCACCAAACACTATTTTCACATTTTTTTTTAATAAAACACTTAGGTGAGCTTTATCACCTCAAAATCACTTTTCATCTTTTAAAACTCATACTCTCATAAATGAACATAATATATATTTTCTTAATCAGAAATTCATCACTGATAACCACAAAGTCTTAAAGTCAAACATAAAAGTTACCAAGCATGGGTTTGGCCATCTCATATATTTTTCTATCACCATTTCCAACAACAAAGCCCTACTTTCTGACCATATCATGATAAATTTCACAAATATCATACAAGTCCCAATCAGGTCCTCAAGTCCGCTACCTAGAGGCCACCTCAAGACCGCTACCTAGGTTGGGATTTCAAGTGTCCAACTCCATCATTTCAGATATAAGCATTTCTAACAAAATAAACCATGGAACTACCTTATTTAGCACTAATAAAGTTAGATTCACAAGATTCGAATCTTATACCTTCAGATCTGATTAGATCTGACAAGATCAACCAAGGCCTTAGGAGATCTTCTCAAGGATGGTACTCCCAAGTTTAGCAACTCCGAAAGCTTCAACCTTAGCTCGAGATTCTCTTGCTGTGACGATGATCCTCCCACAACTAGCTTAAAACAAGAACAAGACAACTCACCCTAAGCTTTCCCTCACTTTCTTCTCTTTCTCTCACTTCGGTCCAGCCCTCTCTCTCAATTCCTTACCCACGGCAGCCAAGGAGGAAGAAGAAACAAGTGCCCAACCTTCGATGAAGTCTTCAAGCTTCAAGAAATTAAAGATGAAGAAGAAATCTCCCAAACTTTTCTCCCTTTTTCTCTCTCTATGTCTCGGCCCCCTCTCTCTCTCTTTCACTCTCACATAGCAGCCAAGAAGTGGGAAAGGACACAAGGGAAAATGGCTTCAATGAAACCTTCAAGCTCTAGGAAATAGCGGATGAAGATGATGAAGAAGAAATTCCTCTCTTTCTCTCTCTCAAGCTCACAGTTTTCTCCCTTTTTTTGGACTTGAAGAGTGGCTAAAAATGAAGCTCAAGGTTGCAAGAAGTCAAAGCTTAAAGGGGTAAAAAGTGCACTTTCCATGTTTTAAGGAAAAAGTGCTTTTTGGGAACGTTATGTCGCGTCGCGTGCGGCAGTCTAAATTACACTGTTCTACTCCATTCCAACACTGTCCAAACTTATTAATATTTCCAAAATATCACTACTTATGCTTAATTTCAACTTAAAGTCACTAATCACGCTCCGGTAGAAAATTAAGCACTTAATTAGACCAAAACCGCACACCGACAAATAATTTGTTTAAAATTCTCTAAATTGGAAAATATTCTCTTTAAACACATATTCACTCATTTTTCAATAAATAAACACAATATAAATAATATTATAATTTTTTTAAAAATAATACTGAATTTTGAGACCCTCACATCCTTCCTTCCTTAAAAGAATTTCGTCCTCGAAATTCACATTTTATATACAGATAATTCTAGATACTTCTCCTTCACCATATTCTCATTCAATCCTTAATATCCAACTCACTTTGCCTATTAACAACTTTTGCCCTCCACCAAAATTCATACTCCTTATGTACAAAGTTAGTAATCAAACTCCGGTTCTCAGGAAATGTTCCAATCTCCAAATGATAAGGCAATCTCATAGGTTTTAAGCCAACACCACCCGTAAAGACAATATTCATAAAAAAAAAATAATGGCTGAATGATTCAATACTTTAGCTAGTCGATGAAAGATAGAGGTTATACCTTCAACGACCGAAGGGAGGTTGGAAACCCGTTGTTGGTCAATAGTATAAACCCTAGCTGGAACATTCGATCGTTTTCCCACAGCACTAGCCTGACTGGAGTTTGGCCTGTCCATCTGTCGGCCTCCACTTCTCTCTTGGGCCTTGGGGCATGTAGCTACCCGATGCTCACTACTTCCACATTGCAAACATTTCCCCTGTTTCCTCCAACACCTATCCTCCGTATGATTTAGCCTTCCACAAAAATCACAACACAAACTGGGAGTTAATGCTTGGCTTCCTTGCGGGACACTTCTTGATTGTCCCTTTCCACTTGGTGACCCACCAGAGAATGCCCCTCTTGTCATAGCTCCTCTTGACGCTCCAGGGGTGTTCACTTCACTTATTTCTCTACTAAGCTTGGGGGGTGGAGCATTTGTGTCCACGGGTTCACGGCTATTACTAGGAGCAGTCCTCTTTCTTGCTTGGAAAACCCTCACTTGAGCCTTTGCACTTTCAATTCTTTGAGCCTTCTCGATTGCATCACTAAAGTTGTTCATTTGGGCCGCTGCTAAGCTTTCTTGAATTTCCACATTTAACCCCTATACAAATCTCCTTATTCTCCTTTGTTCAGTTGCCACCAACTCAGGGGCGAATCTAGACAATTTTGTGAACAATGCCTCATACTCCGCGACACTTAGTGTTCCTTGTCGACACTTAATAAATTTATCTTCTCTTTTCTCTTGGATTAGGGGAGGGAGGAATTTAGCACTAAACTCTCTAGTGAAGTTCATCCATGTTCTAGGGGTTTGGTCTCTATCCCATTTAACCCTAATCATATTCCACCACGATCGGGCGGCTCCTTCAAATTGAAATACCGCAAAAGTCACTTGTCTTTCCTCGGGGTAGTTTAGAGCGGTAAATATGTCACTTATTCTCTCCAACCACTTCTCGGCCATTTCGGGATTAGGTTCTCTAGAGAATTTAGGTGGGAAAAATTTCTGAAATCGCTCTAAGGCCCTATCCTCAATATCTTCAGGGCATATAGGTTGATTGGCAAGTCCAGGACCTTGTTGGTTAACCATATGCTCTAGGATGTCTGTCATGCAGTTAATGGCAATAGCTACTTGTTCTCCAACCTCAATCCTAGGCTCACGATTTTGGTCAACCGCTGACTCCCGATCACCTCCCACATTTTGGGGTTGTCTAAACCCTCTCCCACGGCCTCGTCCTCTCCTTCTACTGTACATGATCCTTTTAGAGGGCCAACGTTTAAGATAAATGTGAAAATAAAATATTAGCAAATTGAATTCCAAGGGAAATCAAAAATATTTTATATCTTCATAACAAGAGAAGGAGTACTTGTAGACACCAAATTTTGACTATTTCAAGTGTTTTCTAATGTTTTTATCTATTAATATTTAGTTATTTATTTTTAAATATTCTAACACTTCTTTCTTATTTTTGTAGGTTTAAAAAAAAAGTCAAAAATGCTGACCAGTTACGCGGATCAGTCCGCGTAACCTGATCAGAAGCGAAAAAAAATTACGCACGCGTTTTCTCCAGCCTTTCCTTCCTCATTTCCAGCTGTATTTTTTGTGTTTTTGGCATCAAGTAATCGTTTTAGTTAATGCCCAAATCACCCTTGATCCTTAAGACACAAATAAAACGCATCCAATAATCAAGATTAACCCAAGAAAACCCTCAAAGTATCTAAGCCTTTGGTTGTAGGTTTTGATGCCTATAAATCACCCATGTTAGGGTTTTCTGGAAGGAGGAAAGAGAAAAAGAAAGAAGAGGGAGGCTGAGAGTGAGCAGAAAGAGAGAAAAATGATTGAAGATCAAAGAAAAAAAAAAGAAAAAGAGAGAAAAGATAAAAACTAGGGTTTCCTTTTCTTTAGTGAAGATTTCTGGAATTTTGGTGATTCCTTCTCGTTCTTTCAAGCCTCAAGGTTGTCTTCCTTGACTCTATCTATTATTTTTCTGGTCGAAAATTGCTGAGAATCAGACCTTTTGGTGGAACCAAGGTCTTAAATGTGTTTTTTTAAGTTTTATGACATTTGATGATGATTATTGGTTGTTATATGACCATGTTGTGTTTATAAAGCCTTGGTAAGGCTCATAGTCTTGTTCTGACGTTTAAAATCAGACGTTTGATGCTTCTATGTTGATTTTGTTGTGATTTCTGAAAAATTTTTGGAAAAATGTTCTTCACGTTTTGAAGATGTGAAGAAACGTGGGACACTTGCGCGGCTCACTCAGAACGCCCGCTTTTCTTGAATGTTTGAAGATGTGAAGAAACGCGGAGTCCTTGCGCGGCTTGGTTCGTAGAATCCATCCGCGTTTCTTCTTGAATATTTGAAGATGTGAAGAAACGCGGGGTTGTTACGCAGGCCAATCCGCGTAACCTCCGCTTCTAGCCCACGCTTCCCCTTCCCCCTTTTTGTCTATTTGATGATGTTGATGCTTAAGATTTGGCCTTCTTCGTTTTAGCTTGTTTTGACATGATCTGAATGATGATGTTTAATGCTTTAAATAGATCCCCTTGCCTTTGAAGATTTTGTTTGTGTTATTGTTCAAAACGGAAGCAATCTTCCGATATTTTGAAGATGGGAAGAGACGGCTACGCTGAGTCCGCTTTCCGTTTCCTCAACTTTACATTTTGCATGTAACGCGGACCTAGTTGCGCTGCTCCATCCGCTTTCTTCTCAAGCTAACCTCTCTTCCTCGCTTTGTTGCTATTTCCGCTCTTTTGTTCCGTAATCTTACTCTATTATTCAGATTTCCTAGTCTTGTCCATGTTGCTTGCAGAATCTGTTTTGATACCTTCTCTTTGAATTTTTCATTGATTGTTCCTTTAAATTGGTACCTTGATCCCTTTTGTTGACATTGAGTCTTAGATAACCATTCCCATCATTTAAGGATTCAATTAAGGCATCACATCAAGGGATGGTAACTTCTTTCTCCTATTATGTGCTCTTATGTGTTTTTGCATGATCATGCATGTTTTAAATTAAGTTTTCCTTTGCTTTTTATTCATGCCTAGTCTTTATTTATGTCATTTAATTTTTGGGTAAATCATTTGGAGGCCTTGGATGCCAAGTTGTAATAGATAGGTTTAATTTTCCAAAAAGTGTATTTATTCTAGAAAATGTAATAGTTAGATTATTATTCCGAATTTTTTCCCCTTAGAATGTATTTAGGTTCCCCCAATGTAATAATTAGGTTTTATATGCTTATTTTGCATGCTTACATGATTATGTGTTTACTTGCTTTCCTAGGGTCTTGCATCTAGATGTTATGCCTATGTGTTATGTGTTTATGTGTTTTATGTGTTTACTTGTTTTGTTATCATGTCTACATGTTTATTGTGTAAATATATTGACGTCACCACACTAGTCCAACGCTAGTTGTGGCCTTTCCTTTCGATTTCTCACTAATCCAATGTTAGTGAGAACTTTTTGATGAGGGTTAGTCCAATGCTAGACCCTTAAATGCCGTTCATGCATTAGATACAAATTTCACACACTTTTCACTTTTAGAGTTTCTTTCCCATTTTTGCATGTTATTATTCTCCCATCCTGTATGCGAAACATGTCATTTAGTTTTCTTTTTCGTCAAAAAATAGATTAGTGCATTTAAGGCATTACCCTTTGAATTAGGGAAAAGAGCGAGTATGGCTTCTTAACCTTAGCACGCTTTTATTTCCTTCTATGAAAAGGAAGATTTAAAGTCTTGAACTTAGTCCCCGTACCCATTATGTTGCATTATCCCTCTTTAGGACATACATATGCATTATTTAAAATTCTATCAAAATTATTCTTTAAAAAATCAAGTTTCTTCTTCATGTTTAGCAATTCAAAGTCAAAAAATCGTTTTTCTTAAAATTGCATCTTTTGAAAATTCAAGTTCCTCTTTGCACTTAAAATTGATCTTTTCAAAAATCCAATTTCTTTTTCCCTTGACATTTTATAAAATTGCATTTCTTTTGAAAACCTATTTTCCCTGCTTGTTCGAAGTCTCATCATTTGCATTTTTCGTGACTTCCTCGAGGGATCAAATTTGATGACACAACCGATGTGATCAATTCAATCAAATCTCAAGGAGACATTTTGCCCTCTCGATCCAACATTAGATTTAGGTTTTTGCATCCATATAGATAACATCCAAATGTGATAAATTTTAAAGTTAGAATTAGGAAATTTTAACTAAATCTTGCAACTAGCTTTTGCTAGGTTAGAAGGGTGCCTTAGAGATGAGTAACATCAATCTTTGCCTTCCTTCTTTCAACCGTGACCCCAACCTTTTCTAGTTTTTCAAAGACTGAGTCGCCTAAAAAAGGGTTTTCCTAGTTTATTTTCATTAATTACAATTTTTAGTGACTTGGTACACCTAAACTCCATACCAAGTGGCACTCCAAACTTTTCTAAAAACCCTTTTCTAGACTTTTGTTTTTGGGTCCAAATCGTCGCATTTTTGTAGTCCCATGACCCATTTCTTTTTCAAAAATCAATTTTTAACTAAAAAACCTTTTTCAACTAAAAACCCGAAACGACGAGGGTTTCATTCCCTCTCCTCCTTCCCTTTCTAAAAAATGGGGCTCGACAGTACTCAAGTATGTCACAATAGTACATTCGTTTTCAAAGAAAACACATCAAATCACATCACACTTACAAGTAGAAGCAAGCAAAGAAATGGTAGCTAGAACAATTGCCCAAGCATGCAAATACAGGGACGAGAATCCCCTAATGATTTTCTCAGAAAAGAGGGTACTCAGTATTCCAACTTCAAACCTCTTTTACCCGTTTTGTGTCACATTGTTCTAGATCACTTCATATCGAAACCAGATAACCACAGAAATCCAACACTAATATCCTGATAACACACACTTTCAAGCACCAAAATGAGAAGAAAGTCAACTCACCTCATGGTTGGCCACCCAAGAGGTCAATCAATTCAACTCTCATTCCTGCCTGACATACCAAGTAGATCACACAATCCACTACAAGAATACATCCAATGCTTAAACCATTCCCATAGTTGTCTCTCCTTTCAATCATCACAGTCATTGAACTCTTAAACTATTCACAAAATCACCAATATATTCTTGATCCCCGATCACACTTACTGCATGCTCTCATATACGCTCACTCTACTTTCTCAGTTCTTATACCTGAATTGTATGTTCACTTCTCAAAATAAGCATTTGAAAATATAACCAGAACTATTGAGGTTATAAAACTCTCTTCAAGTTCAAGGTTTACCTTTACAAAAACATAAGTTCATATCTCTTTCAAACACAAGATTTCTTTTGCAAACATGGCCAAAATCATGTGCGAAAATGTATCAATTTAAAATCAAGAATTGAAAAACACGATTGGAAAAACTTCAACTTTCCTCTATACAGAAATCTAGCAAACTCATAAATCTCTTTCCAACTCTTAATTCAAAAATATAGAGAAATTCACATACATGTCAAGAACGACATGTTAGTGAGTATTTAAAACACATATGTGTCATCTTCATCCATCGGTTGAAAAATAAAACTAGTTCATCACAGTTTTCTTTTAAACTTTAGGGTGAAGAACCTCTAGCAGTTAAACAAGTCGAAAGACCCATTTTGTTCTTTTGAAACCTCTTTTATTTTAGCTCAAAATCATCACATAAGCACTTAACTAGCAAATCTCAATTTCTTTTCTTCTATATCTAATACCAATAGTTGTACCGATTTCTCCCATTCCTACGAGTACAATAGTCATTCAAGTCTCAATCAATTTTTCACTACAAATCTCTCACATAATGTTTCACTTCAATATAACATTATTTAGTTCTTCAATTTTGTTTCCACCAATCCCATACAAGAAACTCTCAAGTCACAAATCTTCTTTAATCACTAGGATACAGTAGGTTCTCCAATTCACGTAACAATCAAGTTAATCCAACAGTCCGGTATCCTAAACTTGTAATCTAGGATACACCACAGAGATCTGAAGCCTAAGCTCTGATACCACCTGTGACAGCCCCACTTCTCCCTAGGGCGTACCCTAAGGTATCCGTGGACCGCCTACCTAGCTTTCGCCAGGACTCACTCACATAAATATCGCTACAATATTCGACTAACATTCAAATCTCAAATCTAAACTCAACAATAACTTACAATCACATTACACCATCCTTACAATCTCCAAATTACATAAAATACCTATCAAACGTTCAAATTCTCATAATACAAAAGTTCTCGAAATCACAATCCACATTTGTCACATCAATACAAAAGCAAACCCTAACTCTAAGGGTTGGCTCCTTCACTTGGGTTCTCGGTCCCTGTTAAAGAAAATAATTTGGAAAGAGTGAGCTAAAAAGCCCAGTAAGTTCCAAAAAAGCTTACAATTCACGTAAAACAATTCAAGTCATACTTCAAGTATACAATTCAAATCAAGTAGATAGACACTTAATGGATATTGCTCATATGAACTACTCGAGGGACATTGCCCAACGAAGTGGACTAGTCGAGGGACTTCACCCAAGACATCACAAACTAGTCGTGGGTACTCGTCCTACAACGTCGCTTTATTTCATTGAAACTAGTCGGGGGATTTCGCCCAGCGACGTCCCATACTAGTCGAGGGATTTCGCCCAATGACGTCACAATACTTCTCTGAAACTGCTCTGAAACTTCTCCGATTTTGAAGTTTAAACCTTTTCTTGTGTTCAAATGAGGAAGTTTTGGATACTTATGGATGAAATCTTTTGTAAATAGGGCCTTTTGTAGACATTTTGAAGGAGAATTGGAACTAAGAGAGAAGGAAGGCTAGAATTACTACAAAAATGTAGTCTTCACTAGTTTTTCTTAGTTCATTTGTATAGTTAGTAGTGTAGTTATAGTATAATACAATTATGATCTTTTCTTTCTTTCTCATGTTTTGTTAAAGTTTATTCCTTGAGTTATGGATGAACTTTCTATATCTTGTTTGTGATGTTTGCTTAGTTGTTTGATACTATTATTTGAGCAAGTATTTAGTACTTCGGCTTTTATAATCATGATTAACCGGCCATTAATTATGATCATCTTAAGGTGTTAAGTTTTGCCATGAAAATTGGAATTTGATACTAGTTCATGAAGTACTAAACCTAGGGAGTTCTCTCACTTATGTAGGGGGGCGCCTTTGTGGCTTTAGTGATTCATTTCATGTAATTTCATTGAGCAAATGAGCTTGTAGTTAATTCCATAACCACAAGTGTAGGTATGGTTTAGTTATAAGTATAGTTAATTCACTACGAAAGTATGTTTCACGTGCATTAAGAAATTAAGCCATGCTTAGCCAAAATAATATCATTAATACAACGGTAGCTTCATTTGCAAGAGTAGTAAGGAATTCCATAACTTAAGGAGTTTTTAATTGTTATTTTACTTATTTTATTTCATGTTTGTAGTTTAAGATTGCTTACTTACTTGTGACAATCTAAATAATAGAGGAGTTCGAAAATCACCGGTACTTGACATTCTTCCATGTGGGATTGACACCTATACTACCCTATGCTCAATAAACGATCTGTATACTTACAGAAAACGGAGTTTTTTAGGTTTTAATTAAAATTTGGTGTAAGGTAAAATCTCGTCAAATACCATGAAAAGATAATAAGTATGCATACAAGTAGACCGGCTAAATTTGAGAGTGATTAATCAATCCACATGAATATGAATAATCATTGTTTATGACATATCAAACTTTTTCTTATGTTGGACGATAATTCCTTATTTCTCAGTAAATTGATCTTCTTTATTTATGAAATTGAAAAGAAAAATTACCAAGCAATCAAAAGTTGCAACATTCACTACCATGGGTTTATGTACATAATCTAGTTATTGAACAAGTATTTCTTTATAGTTATACCAAACAATATTTCCTCCTACATTTGCTTATTGAGATTGTATGCTTAAGTCATGGACATGATCAATTAGCTGGCGTGTTTCATTCAAATAAAGTTATAGGTTTCTTTAAGGATGTATATTGTATTGAAAAGAAATTGTACTATAGAATAAGATGAGTGTACATGTAGATGTAAGAGCAAATTGCACAAATATCACTAAACTATATGACGTGCAAGTTCATGTTACTAAACTATTTTGTTAGTCAAAAATGTCACTAAATTAACCAAAATGCATGTTCTATAACATTCCGTGTAATTTGACCATTAAAGCAAATGAAAGTGTTGACACTTGACTTGCACGAGTGGTTTTTGAGGGGTAAAATCGTCGGATCACCTTGTTGCTTGAAGATTATCTTCATAAATGACCCCCTTCAACATTATAGATATCTTTTCTAGTCTCTTTCCTAACTTTCAACCCAGATCTGAGTTGGCTTTACAAAAAATTTTGGAATATTTGCTTAGCTTGGTAGATTGAAGCTTTGTGATGTGAAGGTGTAAGGTGGCAACTTCGATTTGTCACTGTGGAACAAATACCATTTTCAACCAACAACTCTCTTAAGAATTTGTGCCCAGATCCGGGATGGATTTACCAAAGTTTTGTTTTTAACTTTTTTGGGGGTAGGAACAGAGTATCAAACTACATGAATTTTTGGCGTCAAAGGTAGCTTATACTGCTATATTGGTGGACAACTAAATTGAAGGGAAAAAATCAAGTACTTTGAGGCAACACCATCTAGGGCTTTAAAGCCACGGTTTATCTTGAAATTAAAAGCATGGTTAATATAACTTCAACATAAGAGCAATTATTTGTACCGTTCACATCACATAATTCGTAACAAAAAACATGCTTGAATCTTTACCTTCTTTAATTTCTCCTGGGAAGGTGGTTTCTTAGATATAATTTTTTTTTGGAGACTTTTATTCCAAAAGGCTATAGCAGCACTAGATCTCTTACTAATCAAAATCAGGGTAATTGGGACTTTGATAGATGAAAAAGCACGCCAACCATTTTCACCTTATTGATTGTTGCTCCGTGTTCAACACAAACCTTTACCTAGAGGTTTAGGTCAGCACACAGTTGCCCTCCCCCAGAGGCCGAAGGCAGTTCGAAGTTTAGGACTTGGGGTCTGGCTGCTAAGTGCTAGCTCCTCCAATCCTAGAGGAAGAATAATAGTCCCTCGATTTAGAGTTGGATCTACCGATGGGGAGAGCTCCGTGCTCTAAGAAAATGGGATCGAAGAAAGATCCGTGGACCAAAGGAGGAGATCAGATCCTCATCTACATCAATCTTCCACTTGAATCTTTGGATTTTCTACTGTGTTTGATTTGGACGTCAATGGAGAAACTCTGCATTTTTTTCTTTCGATTGAAAATTAGACCAAATTGAGATTCTAAATTGAAGCAGCCAGCCATGGTGGCTTCTTTAGTGCACTTAAAATTTTTAGTCGATTTTGCCCTTCAAACCCTCTGCATGCAGATCATGTGACATCCATTTCATTTGTCTTGATGGTCAAATTACACGGAATGGTACAAAACATGAATTTTGATCAGTTCAGTGACATTTTTTTACTAAGAAAATAGTTTAGTGATCTAAACTAGTACAAGTATATGGTTTAGTGATATTTAAATAATCTTATTATTTAAAAGTTCTTCTTTGATCAATGTTTATCATTATATTGTGCTTTGTGTTTGTACGTGATTTTTTTGTTTTTTGTTTTTTTGTGATTGTACATGATGCAAGATGTGAACAAATAAACGTTGTTTCACAAATTTGAAAAAAAAAATATTGATAAGTTTCTATCTAATTTTTTTCCTTCTATTTTGTCTCATTTATGTCTAATATCTTACTTGAATTATTTTAGATGTAATTCTGAATTTTTGCCTTGCATCATACTTGTGTTGAAGGCCAATCAACTGGCTTTTTCAAACCACCAAATTCTTTTGCTGTATGTAAAAGAGCAGAATTTTTTTTTTTTTGAAGCATAGCCCCGTGACCTTGTCATCATCTTTTATTGTTTTATCTTCTTTTCCTTAGCCCTTCCCACCTTTTTTTCTCAGATTATCCTGAAATTTAAATGGAAAAGAGCTCAAGAAAAAGAAAAAACAAAAAAACTCTACTCGCGCTCAAATATCAAAAAAGATTACATTCTTTGCAGAATTTCCAACAGAAATTGAGTTCATGAATCAAAACCTGCTTGCAAATAATCTTCAATTAAAAGAATGAGCGGTGCCATTGGTTCTTGAAGTTGATTCTCCAACCAGTTATCAAGAAACCTATCATAATCCCACCCAATAAAACCCTGCTTCCCACCCAAAAAACTAATTAAATCAAAACATTTCAAAGTTCCTTAACCCCCAGTCACAAAATCCAATCTTGTCATAAAAATCGATCAAGCCATCTTTTGATGAATCCAGACAACCGAAAAACAGCCTGAGGTGAACTTTCAATTCTGGAAAAAGACTACTCTTTCAGGAACCAATTGAGAAAATTTAAAAGTGAGGAGAAAATAATTTCAAAACTTCAAACTCTACTTTATTCATTTGTTATATTTTTATTTACAGCTAAAATACATTTATGTCCCCATCTTTTTGGTTGCTAGCACCTACAAAATGATACTAATGACCTGTGCTACCTACACCCAGATACATTCTTAGTTTTCTAATAACCATCAATATTTTGACTTAGGTTTTTTGAAATTTAGAAATTAAAGTGGCCTATTTTAAGATTCAAGAATCGAAGTGGAATAACGCGTACAGTTTGAGAGAACAATTGTGAAATTAACCCTTTATTTAACTATAGTTATGGAACAAGTTATGGGCCAAACAGGTTATTGCATGCGTCAATCAATACGCGTTTGCTTTTCTTTCAAATATTGTTACGATTTTGATATGCTCGAAGCTCCGAGGTAACCGCACCTGCCCAGTGTTGGACAATTCGTCGACTTGTGCTAGCAAAGTCTTCGGACTAGTCTTGGACGGTCGTCGGTCCAAGATTAATTAAAGCTAGATGGCGTAAAGTCATATGGCAAGGTCTTAACCTAATATTTCTCTGACGCGTGTTGGATAGAATTTACTCTCAAAGAAGACTTATTGTACTAACAAGAACGCGTGAAAGAAATCACAGGACTACATAGTTAGATACAGGCTACAAAAAAAAAAAAAAAAAAAAAAACATAGTTAGATACAGGCAACAAAATTGAGAAGGATTTCGTAATTGGCATCCAAGTGCTCGGTCATGTCATTCAAACTAGTAACAGCTATCTTAGCCAATTTTCTGTTTCACATTGGGGCCGGTGCAGCAGCTTCTAACGATTTTGGGTTCATCTATCAAGGATTCCAATCATCAAATCTAAGCCCGGATGGATTAGCCAAAATCACCAAAAAAGGCCTCCTACAGCTAACCAACACCACCAAATTACAAACGGGGCATGCCTTCTATCCTAATCCCATCAATTTCAAGAGCAAATCTAATAGTACAGCTTTCTCCTTTTCCACACAATTCGTGTTTGCCATAGTTGTTAGGAATTGGGGCATCAGGCACAGCGGAAAATAAAATAAATTTTAGCCCCAACTCCCACCAGAAATCACCCTAGTTCTACGTATGACTTCACAGAAGGGGTTCTGAGGATTACCTTAATCCGTAGATGGTGTCTCTGACTCGCTGGAAAGGTTGGAATGACCCTTGTGCAGCAGTCCAGATGTCCTGCCTCCACTGTAATCCACGCGAGAGTGCTTCTGGATCACCTCTTGACCGTCTCTACGATCAGTGTGTGTGTGTGTGTGAGAATGGGAGGTGCTAGCCTTTTCACTCACACCTCGACCAGTAATTTCTACGCTAGTTTTCTCCGAGAAAATGTTTTCTCTCTCGACTATCGAAGTATCACCTCTCTCCCATCGTAACATCCAATATTAATAGGAGAGAGAGAGAGAGAAAGAAGAGGAGAAACAGAAGGGAGAGGGATAGAGTCAGGTGGTTTGATTCAAAAATCAAACCACCGTAACATCGATCTCCTCTTATCCCTTCTCGCTATCCGACAAATAAAGGCTAACTCTTATCTTAACTGTCAGACGACCCCAGGATTTATTTATCTTTATAATTAAACCCCAGAAGAATTTATTTCCAAGTCTCTATTTGGACACACAATTTAATCCAGAACCCAATCTCTATGCGTGTGATCCAATAGGTCCCAAATACACCGGTAATACTATGAATTATAATTCTCAAAAGAATTAGATAAAATAAACACTTTTATTTTATCATTAATTACAATAATTAATCATTCATAATTATAAATTGTGAGCGGTGTCTAGCAACACATCACAACTACCCAGGTATTCGGAATTGGTCAAGGGGAATTCCGACCTAACCTTTCCATGGAAAATTACCGTGTAATTATTATCCTTTCACCATTGATATCCAATTAGTCAAGGAATAAGGAACAAGTGCCAATTCCCTTAATGACTAATTAATTTTCTAGTTCCCGGAATTAACCTTAGATTAGATTAACTTGAAGACACTCTTCAATTAATCTAATGAAGTCGACTACTAAGGTTACATTCCAACTAGTGGCCATACTGGATATCAGCTCCCACTATTGGAGTGGTGAATCCTCTCTTGATCACTCACTATCTTTCCATGCTTCACACTACCCCCAATTTCTATTCTTTAAGTCACTCCTGGTGAGTAACAAGAAATAGAATCAAAAGGTAGTGATTCACACTCAAGATACTATGGTGATCTCAAGTCTAGGATCACTTACACAATTTCCCATAAGAGATTCAACCATTGGCACTAAATATCCTAATGGGATCTCTACGTGGATCACTCCAATGAATTATTACTCTATAATTCATCTACACATTAACTTAGGTATCCCTATACCATGGTTAATGAGAACAACCACTACTTACATTAAGTAGGGGCTAATTGTGTACTAGTCTGTCCGTATTAATGATGTCCTGTCTCATTAATACTATGACTAGGGACATTTAAGAATATTTATTATAAATGTGATTGATATCTCATAGTCAGCAACTCTTGTGACTATCATCACATTAATAAATATTCTAAGGACTTTTACCAGTTATATCATATATTAAACAGATAAAATTGGAAGTTCATAAAATACAAACTTTAATTAGGAATGTATTTCAACAAGTCAATTATTTTTGGGCATATATTCCAACAACCTCCCACTTGCACTAAAACAATTCATTTATAACTCTTAGTCCAAATGAAAGTACATGACTATCATGTTTCTTTTGAGATAGTGCCTTAGTAAGAGGATCAGCTATGTTATCCTCAGTGGGGACTCTCTATCTTTACATCATTCTCGCAACGATTTCCCCTAATAAGGTGAAATCTTCTAAGTACATGTTTGGACCGTTGATGAGACCTAGGTTCCTTTGTTGGGTAATAGCCCCATTGTTATCACAAGCATGAAGTTACCGGATTAACAATGCTCGGAACCACACCAAGTTCTGACACCAACTTCTTGATCCAAACGGCTTCCTTAGCTGCCTCCGCGGCTGCAATGTACTCAACCTCTGTTGTAAAATCTGCTGTGGTGTCCTGTTTGGAACTCTTCCAGCAGACGGCACCTCCAGAGTAAAGATGAAGTCCGACTTTGACTTACCATCCTTGTCGATTGAAAGCTTGCATCCTGTAGCCCTTGACCTCCAATTCACCATTTCCATATACTAAGAACAAATCTTTAGTCCTTCTTAAGTACTTAAGAATGTTCTTAACGCCGCCCTGACTTTCACCGATTAGCCCTAAATCGCCTGACACTCGAGCATGGGAGACATCTGGTCTTGTACATAACATAGCATACATAATTGATCCAATTGCCGAAGCATATAGAATATTATGCATCTTATCAATCTCAGCTTGTGTCTTAGGACACATGCTCTTAGAAAGGCTTATCCCATGAGACATAGGTAAAAGCCCTTCTTAGACGATCCATGCTAAACCTCTTTAGCACTTTATCTATGTATGTAGATTGTGAAAGACCAAGCAGCCTTTTGGATCTATCTCTATAGATCTTAATACCAGATGTAGGTCGCTCTCCCAAATCTTTCATGGAAAAATTTTTGGATAACCAACCCTTTATTGATTGTAACATTGGGATATTGTTTCGCATTATTAATATGTCATCCACATATAATATAAGGAAAACGATTGAACTCCCACTAACCTTCTTGTAAACACAAGGCTCATCCGGATTTTTGAGAAAACCAAACTCTTTGATTGTCTCATCAAAGTGGATGTTCCATCTCCTAGATGCTTGCTTAAGTCCATAAATGGACCTTCAGCAGACACTGACTCGAAATTTGGCATGTAAAGCCTTCAGGTTGTGTCATGTACACATCCTCTTGCAAATTCCCATTAAGGAATGCAGTCTTTACATCCATCTGCCAAATTTCATAGTCATGATGTGCTGCTATTGCAAACAATATCCGAATGGATTTAAGCATAGCTACTGGTGAGAAAGTTTAATCGTAATCGATTCCCTCTTTCTGCTTGTAGCCTTTGGCCACCAGTCTAGCCTTATAGGTAATCACATTACCATCCATGTCGGTCTTTTCTTGAAGACCCATTTGCACCCTACGGGTTTTATCCCTTCGTGGATCAACCAAGGTCCATACCTTGTTGTCATACAAGGAATTCATTTCGAGTTCATGGCCTCTAACCATTTGGAGGAGTCGGACTATTCGTAACCTCTTGGTAGGTAGTAGGTTCACATCTTGTATGACTAGTACATCATTCCCTGACTCACAAGAAAATCATATCTCTTGGGAGCTGAGCTGCATCTTACCGACCTACGGGCTCTTGAACGCCCACAGCTTCCGCTTTGCCTCATCACTATGGGTGAACCCTTTTTCAACAGTCGCTCAGGTTTGTTTGGACATCTTGAACTTCTTCAAGTTCCATGTCAGTTTGAGTGTCTTGAACTTCTTCAAATTCTATTCTACTCCCACGCCTTTCTAGAATAAACTTTTCTAGGAAGATGGCATGTTTTGAGACAAGCACTTTGTTCTCGGTTGTAGAAATAGTATCCAATAGACTCTCTTGGATACCCCACAAACAAACACTTGTCGATCTAGTTTCAAGCTTGTCTCGACTGCTCTTCACATAGTATGGGCAACCCCAAACCTTCATGTAAGACAGCTTTGGTTTCTTTCCTTTCCATATCTCATATGGTGGAAGTAACACCTTTACCTGGTACTCTATTAAGAGTATGGAAGCTGTATCTAGAGCATATCCCCATAACGATTTTGGGGCACTCGAATGGCTCATCATGGACCGCACTATATCTAATAGGTGCGTTTCTCCTTTCGATACACCATTTAGTTGTGGTGTCCCCGAGGAGTCCATTGTGGAACTATTCCATTGTCCTTAGATAAAACCGAATTCATCGCCAGTATTCACCACCACATCGATCGTAGTGTTTTAATACTTTTACCAGTTTGTTTCTCTACTTTATTTCTGAATTCTTTGAACTTTTCAAAAGATTCAGACTTGTATTTCATTAAATACACATAACCATATCTTGAATGGTCATCTGTGAAAGTAATGAAGTACGAGAATCCACCTCTTGCAGTGATTGTCATTGGGTCACATACATCAGTATATACCAGCCCAAGTAAATCATTGGTCTGCTCCTTTACCAAGAAAGGGCATGCTTTTGGTCATTTTTCCAAGTAAACAAGCTCGTGATACGCCATATGATTCATAATCAAATGAGTCCAAATACCCACCTTTGTGTAATTTGAAATGCTTTCATTTACATGACCAAGCCTACAAGGCTGAGGTAAGTTTTATTCAGCTTTATCTAACTTCATTCTCTTTTCATGTATATTGAGAATTTGGTTGTCAAGATCTAGAATATATAAACCGTTATTCCAATTTTTAGAACCATAAAACACACCATTCTTTGAAAAAGAACAACATTTATTCTCCTGGGTTATCTTAAACCCATTTAAATCCAAACAGGAAATAGAAATGATGTTTGTTGTAAGTGGAACATAATAACAGCTTGATAATTCTAAAATTAACCCACTGGTAAACTAATGTAATAAGTCCCTACAGCCTAAAGCAAAGAACCTTTGCTCCATTGCCCACATGTAGGGTTACTTCTCCTTACCCAACTTTCTACCGCCCTTAGACCCCGTGATAGATGTGCAAATGTGAGAACCACATCCGTATCTAATACCCAAGAGTCGATTTGGAAGTAGAAACATTAATCTCAATCATGTGTGTACTGATGAAGCTTCCCAAGCTTCTTCTACTCTGACTCTCCAGATAGGCTTTACGCCTCTTCCAATGTCCATTCTCGCCCACAAGGAAGCAGTTGCCTTGACCTGGTCTGCCTTTAGCCTTTTGGGCTTCTTGGGTGTTTGTTATTAGGCTTCTTGGGCCCTTTTCCTTGCCTCTTCCTTTACCGATGAAGCAACAACAAGCACTCCAATAGAGCCCTTCACCTTCTTGATTTCTTTCTCAGCCAAAGCACATTCAACAATTGAGATAGTGTCGCAGATTGTTCATCCGATAGTTCATAACGAACCTGAGAGAAAGAATCGGTAGAGATCAAGAACTAAATCAACATTTAGCTGGTCCATCTTGAAGCCCAATTCAACTAATTTCTCACTAGCCCAATTAATTTTAAGACGTATGGGCAACGGGTGCTCCTCCGCCATCTTGCACCAACAGCTTCTTTGAGGTGTCATATCTCACCGCCCTAGATTGTTGTTCAAACAACTCTCTGTGTGTTGAACTATTTCATATGGCCCATGTTCATGTGCTTGAAGTTGGGAGTCATGAGGCTATCATGATGCATGAAGCCGCTCTATTATCATCCCTATGCTTCTTGTAAGCATTCTTACAAAGAGCCGTGCATTAGGTTTGGTTCTTAGGCATGGGCCCATCAAGTACATACTGATTTTCTCATGGTGAGAACGAGTAGGACATTTCATGCCAATCCGAGAAAGTTTGTGTCGCTTAGTTTACAATCGAAAGGATGGTGCGAGGCTCAAATTGTTACTCATTCTACAACAAAAAGAAGATAGAGTTTATCAGAAAAAGTTTTGTTTGATAAAATCATAAAACTTCCAAAATTATGATTTTATTTCCACTATTTTTCCAAATCAATTACCCTCTAAAATTGATCCGAGATTTTCTAAAAATCCATAGTGGCTAGAATCCTGTCTTAATTATTTTTGACCTTGAGTGAATCTCAACAAATCAAAATAATTTTAACAGGTAGGTACTTTTACCAATTACAACCCTTTGTAATTTCTAGATCTGTTAGGTATCAACTCTTGATTTTACATCTTATGTATTAACCTAACCCTTGTCTCTAAAATTCATGGTCTTGAGTGAATCCCAACAAACCATAGTTTTAGTTAAATCAAACCTATCATTCTTTAAGAACATTTCTTATAGTATAAAACATGCAGTAAGTAAGGCAGTTTTGGGTGAATCCCAACAAACTAGCACTTAATAACCACACTTTGTTTTATACTATAATGATGGAAGGCTTGTCTTGATTTAATATTAGTTTTGAGGGATTTATTTCTTTTCCAAAACATTTCTATTTTAGTTTGAAATTTTGGAAAAAACATTTGGCGGTCTCATCAACATTCATGCATATAAATATTTCAGAAATAAATATAGCATAAATAAACCGTGGATGGTTGTGGATATTCCTAAGTTAATTTCCCCGGCCATTAGGGAAATTAACGGTTGACTAGGGTAAAATCGAATTTCCACCTTCTGGTTGCATTGCTCCTTTCTTCATCTTCCAATTTACAATTTCTACACTAGAAACATAATTTCCTATCATCTATTCCTATCTATTGTACATTACAAGTAGAATATCAGAAACCCTGAGTTACATTCAGGGGGAATTAGATGAGGAAAGAAATTACAATTAGAGAAATGAGAAAGGCAGGACACGCAGGCCCTATTTATTAAAAATCACAACCATTCAACCATTCCACAATCACATTGGGTTACTATCCACAACCATCCACCATGCATCCATATGAATTTAAACAACTTTAAATAAAACAGAGAAATAATCATTCATGGATTATTTAGATATATACATATATATCAAGATTTCAAACAAATTTTGAGACCATACATGTGCAGAGAACTTTGGTAAAAATAATTTTATTAGGTCAATTTAATTCCTAACAAAATTAGGAGATAATTGGAATATTATTTGAATTAATCAAATTAAATTAAAATTAATTCCTGACCCAATAAAATATGAAATGATAAACATCACAGAAAATTTTAACAATTTAAAAATTCGGATCAGTAGCAGAAAATTTTCAGAAATTTAAAACTCAAATTTTTCAAAAAAAATTTATTTCATTGCATTTCGCCGTATGAAGCGATCCAAGCTGCCATAATCCATGCACCGCGGATCAATTTCTGAAGACACTGCAAAGGATCCGCGACCGTGATCCGCAAGTTGTTTCTCAGATCGCGACGCTGATCGGAAACCGAAGTGAATCGATCCGCTGAAGTTGATCCACCAATCCATGGATCCATATCGCTTCAAACTCGTGAAGGATCCGATCCGCGAGACACATTCCTCCGATCCCGCCGACGCGATAAATCGTGATCCGCGACCGATTGGACCAATCCGCGAATCTAGTTCGCGGATCCAACCATGTTTCTGAAACGTGACCTAGATCCACGAGGCAAGCCTCACGGATCAACCGCTAATCCGAAGTCGCGAAGCCCGATCCGAGGTTTCCATGGATTCGCCGCGATCCCGTCGCGATCCTCGTTTCCAGCTCCAGTCAACGATTGACTACTCCACAACTCGCGTAAAATTCATCTAACAACCAACAATTGGACAAACTCTTGAATCAACAATTTTGCAATCTATACAAGAAAACAAAATTGTTCGATTTCAAAACTACTTTAATCATATTAAAGCTGCAATTTTTACTCAAGAAACTGCACATGTATATACATATATCATCCAAATACATACCATCCATGAACAATAATATACAAAATCATACGTAAATGCTAGAGATGGCTCTGATACCACTGTTAGGAATTGGGGCATCAGGTACAGCGAAAAATAAAATAAATTTTAGCCCCAACTCCCATCAGGAATCACCCTAGTTCTACGTATGACTTCACAGAAGGGGTTCTGAGGATTACCTTAACTGTAGATGGTGTCTCGACCGGAAAGGTTGGAATGACCTTGTGCAGCAGTCCGATGTCCCGCCTCCACTGCAATCCACGCCAAAGTGCTTGGATCACTTCTTGACCGCCTCTCACGATCAAGTGTGTGTGTGTGAGAATGGGAGGTGCTAGCCTTTTCACTCACACTCTCAGACTGTCTGAGTAATTCTCTACGTTAATTTTCTCTCTGGAGAAAATGTTTTCTCTGTTCTGACTATCAGAAAGTATCACCTCTCTCCTATCGTAACATCCAATATTAATAGGAGAGAGAGAGAGAGAGAAAGAAGAGGAGAAACAGAAGGGAAAGGGATAGAGTCAGGTGATTTGATTCAAAAATCAAACCACCGTAACATCTGATCTCCCTCTTATCCCTTTCTGTTATCTGACAAATAAAGGCTAACTTTTATCTTATCTGTCAGGCGACCCCAGGATTTATTTATCTTTATAATTAAACCCCAGAAGAATTTATTTTCAAGTCCCTACTTGGACACACAATTTAATCCAGAACCCAATCTCTATGCTTGTGATCCAATAGGTCCCAAATACACTGGTAATAATTATGAATTATAATCTTAAAAGAATTAGATAAAATAAACACTTTTATTTTATCATTAATTACAATAATTAATCATTCATAATTATAAAATGTCAGCGGTGTCTAGCAACACATCACAACTACCCAGGTATTCGGAATTGATCAAGGGAAATTCTGACCTAACCTTTCCATGGAAAATTACCGTGTAATTATTATCCTTTCACCATTGATATCCAATTAGTCAGGGAATAAGGAACAAGTGCCAATTCCCTTAATGACTAATTAATTTTCTAGTTCCCGGAATTATCCTTAGATTAGATTAACTTGAAGACACTCTTCAATTAATCTAATGAAGTCGACTACTAAGGTTACATTCCAACTAGTGGCCTTACTGGATATCAGCTCCCACTATTGGAGTGGTGAATCCTCTCTTGATCACTCACTATCTTTCCATGCTTCACACTACCCCCAATTTCTATTCTTTAAGTCACCCCTGGTGAGTAACAAGAAACAGAATCAAAAGGTAGTGATTCACACTCAAGATACTATGGTGATCTCAAGTCTAGGATCACTTACACAATTTCCCATAAGAGATTCAACCATTGGCACTAAATATCCTAATGGGATCTCTATGTGGATCACTCTAATGAATTATTACTCTATAATTCATCTACACATTAGCCTAGGTATCCCTATACCATGGTTAATGAGAACAACCACTACTTACATTAAATAGGGGCTAATTGTGTACTAGTCTGTCCGTATTAATGATGTCCCGCCTCATTAATACTATGACTAGATATTTAAGAATATTTATTATAAATGTGATTGATATCTCATAGTCAGCAACTCTTGTGACTATCATCACATTAATAAATATTCTAAGGACTTTTACCAGTTATATCATATATTAAACATATAAAATTGGAAGTTCATAAAATACAAAACTTTAATTAGGAATGTATTTCAACAAGTCAATTGTTTTTGGGCATACATTCCAACAATAGTAGCTGAAGTCTCAGACACGCCTGGTCCGGGAATGGCTTTCGTGATTGCACCAACAAAAGAACTTGCAGGAGGAGCTTCCACACGTTTCCTCGGCCTCTTCAACACAAGCAGCGATGGAAATCAAACAAATCATGTTTTTGCAGTGGAGCTTGACACTATCCAAAACCCAGATTTTGAAGATATCAACGACAACCATGTTGGTATCGATATTAACTCTATAAGGTCCAAAGTATCCCGGCCAGCAAGTTACCAAGCTAATAACAAGAATTCATTCGACAACTTAACTCTTAGCAGCGGTCAACGATGCAACTTTGGGTAGAGTATGGGTGGATAGGAGAATCAATGTTACATTAGCTCCAATAGCGGCCGCTAAACCACATACTCCTCTTTTGTCTTTGACATATGATCTTTCTCCAATTTTACAGCAAACCATGTATGTTGGCTTTTCTGCAGCCACTAGTCCACGCGACATAGGATCATCTCATTTCATACTTGGATGGAGCTTCGTGGATGAATGGCGCAGGTTCTTGATCTCTCGCTCCCCAAGCTACCTCGGTTTGGACATAAGAAAGTGTCTAAATTTTTCACTGTGGGATTGCCCCTGATTTGCATACTTTTCCTTTTAATACTAATATCGGCAGTAGTTTATTGTCTAGGGAGGAAGTGGAAGTTTGCAGAACTGCTGGAAGAATGGGAGCTTGCTTATGGACCTCACAGGTTCAAGTATAAAGATTTATACATTGCCACCAAGGGGTTCGTGAGAAAAAGAGCTGCTGGGAGAAGGCGGATTTGGCGGGTCTACAAAGGCGCTTTGCCAACAAACAAGGTTGAGGTTGCTATCAAGAAGGTCTCTCATCAAGCAAGACAAGGAATGAGAGAATTTATTGCAGAAATTGTCAATATTGGTCGCTTACGCCATAGAAATTTAGTACCACTCTTAGGTTATTGTCGGCGTAAAGGAGAGTTACTTCTAGTATAATGAAGTTCATGTCCAGTGGTAGTCTAGACAAGTTTTTGTACAACCAACCCAAGTACACTCTCAACTGGAGCCAAAGATTGCGAGTTGTCAACTGTAGGCCGTGACTATTCTATCTACACGAAGAATGGGAGCAAGTTGTGATCCACCGAGATGTAAAAGCCAGTAATGTATTGTTAGATAGTGAATTGAATGGAAGATTAGGAGATTTTGGCCTGGCAAGGCTATACCGATCATGGAACGCCCCTCAAACCACCCATGTAGCTGGATCTCTTGGCTACCTTGCCCCGAGTATAGTAGGGACGGAGGGCCACAACGAAAGCACCGATGTATATGCTTTGGGGCCTTTTGCTGGAGGTTGCCTATGGAAGAAGGCCAATAGAGCCCGAGCAGCACCGTAAGAAAATATCATTTTGGTTGATTGGTATTTTCGCGTCGGAAACCAGGCAATATTCTCCGTGTAGTTGATCAAAAGTTGGTACCGAGTATGTGAAAGAGGAAGCAGATTTGGTGTTGAAACTAGGTTTGTTATGTCATTCGTAACCAAAGATTAGGCCAAGTATGAGACAAATTCTATTGTACTTGAGGGATCATTGCCTTACCAGATTTATCATCACCGCCACCTGTTGGTCTTGGCCACTTATCCCCGGCTTTGAAGACATTATATCGTCATTTGCTTTTTCCACAGATAAATGTTTTTCACATTCTGTGACACTCTCTTCTCTGGTGGTCGGTAAATAGATGCTTATCTTACTGATTTTGTAAATTTAGAAAAAAGGAAAAAAAAAAGAAAGAAGAAAAGAAGAAAAGAGCTTCGCTGCCGGTTATTTTGTCCATTTTCTCGACGATCTGTTATGTGTTCAAAAGAAGAAAAAGAATCCCTTGAGCTCTTTTTTGGTGCAATTTTATGAATCAGGGCATTTCATGTTAGCATAAAAAATCATGCAGTGAAAGTAATATGAAAATTCCACAAACCAATCAATAAATCAAGGAAAGGATGAACAGCTTTCCGAGACTAGAAATGAACGAACAAGCGGCCACAATCTTACTGGTCACAAGCACACAAGTCACGGAAACAATAGGTTAGAGAAGTAAGGATATAATAACAAAACTTAACGCAATCAATTGACTAATCACGACCCCTTACGGACAAGGAAGGCGAAGTAGCATGCGGGAGAGGAAATAAATTTATAATTCAAATATCACAACTCTCTCAAGATTTTTGATACCAAGCAGTCCATCAACCATTCTTTCAGTGGTCAAAAATCTCAAACTATTAAAATTTAAATGACCAAATTTTATATGCCACAGTTAATTATTATTATCTATCACTATACTTAAACAAGAAAAATTCACTATAAGAAAAATGGTATTTAGTGACAACATTAACTATGATAATACAAAACTTGTCACAGATGACATGATTCATTGATGACTTTGAGGTTGTCACAGTTGACCAGGCATAGACTTGTCGTTAGTGACAAGATTAGAATTGCCACATGAAAGTTGTCACAATATGGTTGGTGGGCAATTGGTGAGTGTGGCGGGAAATTAGTTTTGTGAAAGCCTATGAAAATGTTGTCATTAAAATATATGATAGAGTGACTACATATAATGTCATAATTGAAAGTCTATTGATTTGAAACCAGTGATAACATTTTTTATATTAATAATGGAGTTGGTAAGTATGACATAGATGAATATTTGATAGATGAAGCATATTTTTTTAGGTGCAAATCACAAGGAATTCAATTGATGAAATCAAAATTTTCATGTGTGTGAGCTGGATGAGTAATTTGAGGTGATAGGCAAATAAATTATTAAATAGATGTTTTATTTCTTGGATTTTCATGTGTGTGAGTTGGATGTTTTATTGCTTAAATTTGGCCTATTTTCATGGTATCTTAAATGGACATTTTTTATGTTTTCTTAGATGGTAGTTGTAGGCTGGTGTGATTTAAATAAACTCATAAGAATTACAGATGAAACAGCTAGGTAGGTGTGCATAGACTACAACATATCTGAGTGTATTAAAATTATAGGAATAGGGGATAGCAAAAGAAGCTACTAGCTATTGAATTTTCTTCTTTGCCTCGAGCATTTGTCTTCTAGAGTTGTACCAATGTCTTAGCTAGGATGAACATGTCAATTTCTATTAAGTTAACTTGCTGCACTTGCCCATCTAATTAGTCTATTGCACTAGACAATTTTTATAATTACATCTCATTGTCTAATAAAGATAGGATTTTGTTTTTTGGCTAAGGATAAGAAGAAGTGAAGAGATATATATAAAAAATGTAGAAAAGCAAAATAGTTGTAGTTGCAATTGGCCTATCAGTCTATAATAGCACAACTACCTTAACCAATCACGTTCACTATGTATTTCTCGTCTTCCTCAGCCCCCTGAGCATTTTTTTCCCCTTGTAATACCATTCCCAATTGGCCTGGTTTTATGTTTAGGAAAATAAGATTCACCAGATATTGGGAGGAATCAAATTTGTTAAACTAGATTCTTTGCTTCAAGTCATATTTCCAAAAGATCTGAAAATTGGTTAATTTACTATGGCGATTATATTATTTTTTAACTATACTATGTTTTATTTTTCTATTTTTCTGATTTAGACTCACTGTACAAATGTGTATGACATTCTGCATCATGAAAACTGCTAAGAATGTTGAGTTGTTGGATGATGTCTATAATCGTGTCTTGAAGAATGTTGCTAGTAGTTAAGTACTTCTCACTAAATGCTACAAGAATGTTAACAGTAACCATGCTCTTAAGGATTGTTATTTCTGTCACACAATTCCTTAGCTTGCTGGACACTTTAATAAGCGTGAATTTGGTTTTTAGTAGGTCTGAATGAGATGTTTGTGTTAGGTTTTGGGGCAGCAGACGCAGCGAAAAACAAAAATTTTAACCCCAATAACCCACCAGGAATCACCATAGGCTACGTATGACTTGTAGAGAAGAGGAGTTGTAGGATTACCTTAATCCTAGAAATGGTTCCTTGTAGCGTTGCAGAGAGTGGTCAGCCCCTTTGAGCAGTCCAAGCGTCCTGCCTCTACTGCAATCCACGCGAGAGAGAATTCTGGATCTTCTCCTGAATCATCTCTACGATCCTATGTGTGTGTATGAAAGTGTAAAAAAGGTGTTAGCCTATTCTCTCTTTCTTTGGAATTTCTCTCTACGTAGGTTTTTCTCAAAAACCTTAGCCTCTCTCTATTTTGTCAACCGTAGTTATGTTGTAGACGTACCATATAGTCTGTCTATTTATAGGAGAGAGGTAGAGAGAAAAGATAGGGTCTTGTTTGATCCAAATCAAAACAAATATAGGATAACTATTTCATCCTATTTGCTCAAATAGCCCCGGAATCTATTATTCCTTGTAATTAGACCCTAAAAGGTTTTATTTCCAAATCTCCATTTGGATACACAATTTTAATCCAGAATTCAATCTCTAAGCGTGTGATCCAATAGGTTCCAAATACACTGGCAATAATTATGAATTATAATCCTCAAGAAGAATTAGATAAAATAAACAACTTTATTTTATCATTAATTACAATAATTAATCCATTCATAATTATAGATTGTGAGCGGTGTCTAGCAACACATCATAATCACCCAGATATTTGGAATTAGTCAAGGGAATTTTGACCAAACCTTTCCATGAAAAATTACCATATAATTATTATCCTTTCACCATCGATATCCAATTAGTCAGGGAATGAGGAATAAGTGCCAATTCCCTAATGACTAATTAATTTGCTAGTTCCCGGAATTAACCCTAGATTAGGTTAACTTAAAGACATTTTTCAATTAACCTAAGGTAGTCGACTATTAAGGTTAATCTCCCACTAGTGGCCATCCTGGATATCAGCTCCCACTATCAGAGTGGTGAATCCTCTCTTGATCACTCACTATCTTTTCATGCTTCACACTACCCCCAATTTCTATTCTTTAAGTCACTCTTAGTGAGCAACAAGTAATAGAACCAAAAGGCAGTGATTCACTGTGAGGCCCCGAATTTTCTCAATATTTGGAAAATGTTAAATAATGTTAATTCTAATTATTTTGTTTGCCAAGGTGTTTATATGGTTGTTTTACTTTTAAAAGTGTTTGATTTTAATTATTTTGTTTTACAAATTTGAAAACCCTAATTTGAAATTTAAACCCTAATTTGCTTCGAAAACCCTAAATTTGGATAAAACCCTAGTTTGGATTCGTAAAACCCTAGTTTTGAAAATAAATTTAAGTTTTATGTCCAACTACAAGTTTGTTATTTCTTTTATTTTACATGTGTTAATGCATGTGCAAGAAGAGAGATTAGGGTGCCTAGGTGATTAGTAGCCTAAGTAAGTGTGATTAAGCTTTGATAGGCTAGGTTAAATTGAGCACCTATGGACTAGTTTGATAGGAAAGAAAATTACTTGGGCAAGAGTTGGAATTAACCTAAGATAGTAGGTTTAATTGAGCATGACATTTTTGACTTGGACTTGGACCACATTTTGACTAACTAGACAAATATCTAAGAGACTTAATCTCTTAGCAAAAGAAGGACAAGAAAGTAGGCCAAGCAAGGAGAAAAGAAGGAAGAAAAGAGAAGGAAAAAAAAAGAGAAAAGAGAAAAAAAGAGAGAAAAGCTTGGGAAAATTTTGCAAGTTCAATCACTCCATCTTGATTTGGAGCTAGGAGGTGAAGCTTGCCTTGAGAGTTTAGGGTTGCACCAAGAACATCAACAAGAAAGGTTTCCTTCTAGTTTCCTTCTATGTTACAAGTTGGAATTTTGATGGATGTTATGTAATGGTTGGATTTTGTGGTTCTTTTGGCTTGATTCATGCTTATTCTTAGCTTATGAGATGATTCTACTGGATTGGATTGGTTAATTTTATGTGTTAATGCCTAGCCATGATTATGAGTTAGGGTTAGTTTCATTAGTTGAAGATTTCATGATGGTTGATGTTTGTGGTTGTTGGTAGGATGAAATTAATGCTTGGTCTTAGCTTAATTCGTGAAATTATGGTGTAAACTTGGATGATTTCATGCCTTCAATTTTCGGCCAGCAAGCATCCTTTAGTGCTTTTGGTTTAGTGTTGCATTGTTGCTTCCATTAGTGCTTAGATTGGTGTTTAATGAAGGCATTGAGTATTGTTTAACTTGTAGTTGGTGATTTGATTGCTAGATTGGGAATGAAGTGGTTGAATCCTAATACGGTGATGATGATCTTGGACCTTATTAGTGTACTTGGCAACCGAAAAGTGTTAGTCGCTTGTTAATGCTTTGGTGTTCAATGGTTGAGAAATGCATAATTTCGAGCCGTTGGACGGGTTATGCTTTTGATATGTGTGTGGGCGTGTATACGGTGTATATGTGTGTGTTTGTGTGTGTCGGGGGCAATATGGGATGTGTAAGAGCTGCAATTGCATGTTTGTTATCGTGATTTGAGTCGTTGGGTTTGTATGTGTGATTTGATTAGATGCAATGTGTTTTGGGTTAAAACTGAAAACAGGAATGATCGAGCAGTAACTTTAGCTTCATTTTTCGTGTTGATCCTTTGTGATTTAGCTTTTGGCCAAAACATGGAACTTATAGCCCTTTATTCTAGCTTTCCAATGCATCTAGAATTTCTGGATTCAGATTTGTGAGCGCCAAGTTATGATTGTTTGAATCTAGCCTGTCGGCAATTCTGACGTGAAAAATTTCTGAAACTGTTTCGGCATTTTTCACCTAGAAAGAGAAAATCTGGGCAGAAGTTGTCTTCATGGAAGTTGTATCTTGTTCTCTTAGCTTCGAAATGGCACCTTGTGCACTCTAATGCACAGGGTGTCAAAACTGCCTTTTACACCTTTTAGTGTGTGTTTTCGCTTTGCTCCGCTTCGTCTGCTTTTGGTCGAACGCCTGATGCATGTACCTTATTTGCTGCTTAAGTGTTTCTAAGTGGTTTTCGATCTTTGGCGCTCTTAGTGATTGTTTGAGTAATCTTCGCTCAACTTTTCACAGCGTGATCTGGTCGAGAGGGGAACTTTGTTAACCCGTTTGCTTTTGTACCTACTGTTGGTGAGTAATTAGGACTTTATCGTGAATATAATGTGAAATGTGTTATGGACGCTTGGGACGAGGGTGTACTTTATCGCACTCGACCAAAGCTCCATATATGGTTCTTGAATGTACGTGTTGTGTGATATATGAATGCATATGATGAGTGATATATGAACTGTACATGTGATATTATTATGATGAGTGACCATGTGGATGGTCTCGATCCCAAGGGGTGTCTTTGGGGTCTCAATGTAAATGTTGCTCTTGACCACTTGGATGGTTTGATCTCAAGGGATGCCTTTGGGATCTCAATGCTAGTGTGGATCTCCCACCACTTAGATGGTCCGATCTCAAAGGTTACTTGGGTCTCAATGGTAATGCTATTCTCTGACCACTTGGGTGGTCTGATCTCAAGGGGTTGCCTTGGGATCTCAATGGTGAATGTTATTTTCTGACCAAGTAGATGGTCTGATCTCAATGCTTTTGAGATCTCAATGATATTATTGCTCAAGCGTATATCGTAGACCGCCGTGAGTAAGTGATAAGGTGGGACGGTAGAAGTATAAGTGGGGTCTACTGGATTATCGGTCGACGGAGTGTCAACGGAAGATCAAGCGTGGAAATTGAAATGGTTTTGAAGCAACCCGTATCCTTACTTGTGGTGTTACTTTTTTCTTTGATTTGATAACTGCGAAAATGTGATTTACATGTGCTTCCTCCCGATTATTCACAAGCATATAGCTTAACCCTTTCAATTTGTTTTAGGGGGAAGTGAGAATTGACGCTGGAGGCATAGTGTAGCCTTTAGCTTTAGTACCGCTTTGGGTTGGAGTTTTGGCGGTGTATATTGTATTTTGGATACGGGTGTGAGAAACCTTGTTGGGAGTTGTACTCTAACTTTGTGGTCTTGTAGGGATATTATGTATATATATAATGTACCTATCGCCCTTTGTGAGAATTTGACGCTTATCATTTTTGCTATCGAAGTCGGGCTGAGAGTGGCAAAAGGACCGCTAAACCCTTTGGTACGCCTCTGGGTACGATGGGGTCGTCACATTCACACTCAAGATACTATGGTGATCTCAACTCTAGGATCACTTACATAATTTTTCATAAGAGATTCAACCATTGGCACTTGATAGATATCCTAATGGGATCTCTGTGTGGATCACTCCAATGAATTCGTACCTTACAATTCATCTACACATTAGCCTAGGTATCACTATACCTTGGTTGATGAGAACAACCACTACTTACATTAAGTAGAGACTAAGCAGTACTAGTCTTCCAGTATTAATGATGTCCTGTCTCATTAATACTATGACTAGGGAACTTTAAGAATATTTATAAATGTGATTGATATCTCATAGTCAGCAACTCTTGTGACTACCATCACATCAATAAATATTCTAAGGACTTTATTAGTTATATCAAATATTTAACAGATCAAATAAAAATTCATAAAATACAAAACTTAATTAGGAATGTATTTAAACAAAATGATTGTTTTAGGGCATATATTCCAACAATTTGTACTCCATGTTGATTAGTCCAATATTTTATTCTTGAACTTGAGCTATCTATGATGTCTTTCTAGGTTGGTTGGTCTAATATTTTATTCTTGAGTTGACATTTCTTGATATCTTAAAGACCTTTGGTTTCAATTGTATAGCATACTTAGTATCAACAAAAATGTGAAAAGATAAATCTAGTCCTGAGCGAAAGCCAACCCAATTTAAATGTCAATTGTGTTGTGACTACATGTGGGCCTTAGATTACAAATGTCAATTTAAATTTGTGTCGTTTAGTTTACAATCAGTAAGAATTGTACGTAGCCTTAGATTATTACTCATTCTACAACAAAATAAACATAGAGTTTGTTAGAAAAAGCTTTGTTTAATAAAATCATAAAAACTTTCAAAATTATGATTTTATGTCCATTATTTTTCCAAATCAATTACCCTCTACAAATTGATTCGGGAATTTCTAAAAATCCATAGTAGTTAGAACCCCATCTTAATTATTTTGACTTTGAGTGAATCCCAACAAATCAAAAATAATTTTAACAAATAGGTACTTTACCAATTACAACCCATTTATAATTTCTAGATCCGTTAGGTATCAACTCTTGATTTTACATCTTGTGTTTTAACCTAACCCTTGCCTCTAAAATTCATGGCCTTGAGTGAATCCCAACAAACCATAATTTTAGTTAAATCAAACCCATCATTCTTAAGAACATTTCTTATAGTAAAAAACATGTAGTAAGTAAGGCAGCTTTGGGTGAATTCCAACAAGTTAGCACTTAATGACCACATTTTGTTTTATACTATAATGATGGAAGACAGTCTTGATTTAATATTGAATTTGAGGGATTTGTTTGCCTTTTCCAAAATATTTTTCATTTAATTTGAAGTTTTGGAAAAACATTTGCCAGTCTCATCAACAATCATGCATATAAATATTTCACAAATAAATATAGCATAAAATAAAATGTGGATGGTTGTGGATATTCCTAAATTAATTTCCCCGGCCATTAGGGAAATTAATGGTTGACTAAGGTTAAATCGGATTTCTTCTTTCTAGTTGCATAGCTCCTGCACAGCTCCTTTCTTCATTTTTCAATTTACAATTTCTATACTAATTACAATTTCCTATCATCTATTCCTATCTATTGTACATTACAAAGAGAATATAAGAAACCCCGAATTACATTCCGGGGGAATTAGATGAGGAGAGAAATTACAATCAGAAAATCAAGAAAGGCAGGACACACAGGCCCTATTTATAAAAAATTCCAACCATTCAACCATTCATCCACAATCACATTAGGCTTATACCCACAACCATCCACCATGCATTCATATAAATTTAAACAACTTTAAATTAAAAGAAAGCATGTAATAACAGTCAACAACTATTCATGGATTATTTGGATTTTATATCTCAAGATCCCAAACATATTTTGAGATCATATATGTGCAGAAAATTTTGGTAAAAAAATAATTTTATTAGGTCACTTTCAATTCTAACTAAATTAGAAAATAAATTGGAACATTATTTGAATTAATCAAATTCAAATTCAAATCAATTCCTGACCTAATAAAACATGAAATAACATATTTCATAACAAATTTTAACAATTAAAATTCGGATCAAAATCAGAAAATTTTCTAAATTTGAAAACTCAGTTTTTCAAAATTTCCATTTCACAAAATTCGACGTCCAGAACGATCCGCGAATCTGGTTCGCGGATCACTGTTGCGCGGATCACCTTCTGGGAGAGATCTGCGACCCGATCCGCGAGGCTAACCTCGCAGATCCCTGTCACACGCGGATCAGAAACTGAGAGTCATGTTTCTGATCCGCGCTCCCTATCCGCGAGGTAAATTTCGCGGATCCGTCGTGTGGATCGGAGACGCGAACCTGATCCGCGAGATGAACCTTGCGAATCCGAATTGTGATAGCCAACGACTGGCTTCTGTAGAACTTTATCAAAACAGCAGGTAACAATTGTCAATACATTCAGAAAACATTCATAAAACTTTTGTCTTGTGAAAATTTTCAGATTTCAGAAAACACTTTAATCAAATTAAAGGTATGATCTTTTCAACCAAAATTCAGCACGTGTATAGATATCAATCATATAATCCATGAACAATAATCAACAGAACATATGAAGTCATACGCAAAAACTAGGGATGCCTCTGATACCACTGTTAGGTTTTGGGGTAACAGACGCAGCGAAAAATAAAAATTTTAACCCCAATAACCCACTAGGAATCACCCTAGACTACGTATGACTTGTAGAGAAGAGGAGTTGTAGGATTACCTTAATCCTAGAAGTGGTTCCTTGTAACGTTGCAGAGAGTGGTCAGCCCCTTTGAGCAGTCCAAGCGTCCTGACTCTACTGCAATCCACGTGAGAGAGAAGTCTAGATTTTCTCCTGAATCGTCTCTATGATCCTATGTGTGTGTGTATGAAAGTGTAGAAAATGTGCTAGCCTATTCTCTCTTTCTTTGAAATTTCTCTTTACGTAGGTTTTTCTCAAAAACCCTAACCTCTCTCTATTCTATCAACCGTAGTTATGTTGTAGACATACCATATAGTCTATCTATTTATAGGAGAAAGGTAGAGAGAAAAGATAGGGTCTTGTTTGATTCAAATCAAAACAAATATAGGACAACTATTTCATCCTATTTGCTCAAATAGCCCTGAAATCTATTAATCCTTGTAATTAGACCCCAAAAGTTTTTATTTCCAAATCTCCATTTGGACACACAATTTTAATCCAGAATTCAATCTCTAAGCGTGTGATCCAATAGGTTCTAAATACACTGGCAATAATTACGAATTATAATCCTCAAGAAGAATTTGATAAAATAAACAACTTTATTTTATCATTAATTACAATAATTAATCCATTCATAATTATAGATTGTGAGATGTGTCTAGCAACACATCACAACTACCCAGGTATTCGAAATTAGTCAAGGAAATTTTGACCAAACATTTCCATGAAAAATTACCATATAATTATTGTCCTTTCACCATCGATATCCAATTAGTCAGGGAATGAGGAATAAGTGCCAATTCCCTAATGACTAATTAATTTGCTAGTCCTCGAAATTAACCCTAGATTAGGTTACCTTGAAGACATTCTTCAATTAACCTAAAGTAGTAGACTATTAAGGTTAATCTCCCACTAGTGACCATCCTGGATATCAGCTCCCACTATCGGAGTGGTGAATCCTCTCTTGATCACTCACTATCTTTCCATGCTTCACACTACCCCCAATTTCTATTCTTTAAGTCACTCTTGGTGAGCAACAAGTAATAGAACCAAAAGGCAATGATTCACACTCAAGATACTATGGCGATCTCAAGTCTAGGATCACTTACATAATTTTCCATAAGAGATTCAACCATTGGCACTTGATAGATATCTTAATGGGATCTCTGTGTGGATCACTCCAATAAATTCGTACCTTACAATTCATCTACACATTAGCCTAGGTATCACTATACCTTGGTTGATGAGAACAACCACTACTCACATTAAGTAGAGACTAACTGTATACTAGTCTTTCCGTATTAATGATGTCCTGTCTCATTAATACTATGACTAGGGAACTTTAAGAATATTTATTATAAATGTGATTGATATCTCATAGTCAGCAACTCTTGTGACTACCATAACATTAATAAATATTCTAAGGACTTTATTAGTGATATCAAATATTTAACAGATAAAATGGAAATTCATAAAATGCAAAACTTAATTAGGAATGTATTTAAATAAAATAATTGTTTTAGGGCATACATTCCAACAATTTGTACTCCATGTTGATTAGTCCAATATTTTATTCTTGAACTTGAGCTATCTATGATGCCTTTCTAGGTTGGTTGGTCTAATATTTTATTCTTGAGTTGACATTTCTTGATATCTTAAAGACCTTTGGTTTCAATTGTATAGCATACTTAGTATCAACAAAAATGTGAAAAGATAAATCTAGTCCTGAGCGAAAGCCAACCCAATTTAAATGTCAATTGTGTTGTGACTACATGTGGGCCACTAGTAGGGATTTACTTTGCTATCTAAATATGGTCCTAATTTTAAATCACATTTAAACCTTATCCAGCTGTTGGCATATTTGAACCACAAAAATTTTTTGATGTGCTTTTAGACTGCCTGATTGAGAAGGTAATAGTGTAGTCTAACTAAATTTTAATTTCCTCCCCTATGTAGATTTGGAATTCATTTTTAGTCTATACGCAACGCCTTGTGATAGGTTGTGCTGAATTTGTTTTAATTCTTCAATTTGCATTTGTATGTACTGTCTTCATTTAAATGCTATGTAATTGCTACGGTTTCATGCATTCATTTAGCATTGTTTTCATGCTTAGAGAAACTTGACTAGGTTTGGCCTGATTTACATGTGTAGGAAAGATCAACTTCTGATTTTGTGTTGAAGTACTTCTCCAGTTTCCATTTGATTTTCTAACACCTCCGGATTCAAGGTTAGTGCTTGAACTTTGTATGTACTTTTTACCTTATGTAATGGGCTGCAAGTATGAATTTCTAATTTATATGATGAAGTGTAATTGTCTTCCATATGTTTGCTTTTGAGATGGTTTCCTAAGTATGCATCTATTTTCTTCTTTTTTTTTCATTGCTTAGATATGCATGGACTTAAAGTGTATGATTTGCTTTTTGGTTTAGGGCAATAAGTATGCATGTTGTTTGCCTCCCCTTTTATTTTCGTTTGCTTAGCTAGGCTTGAAGATACTTGGTATGACCTGCTTTTGCTTGACAATGTGAAGTATGCATCTTTTGGCTGTTTCTTTTTCTTTTTTTCCTATTTTAATGATTGGATATGCTTGGTACAATTTGCATTTTGCTTCACAGCATGCAGTGAAAAGAATTCACTAAGCTGCCTACTTATTTAATTGATGATGTTTGCTTTAGAATTTTCCCCCTTGATATTCTTTAACTTATCCATGAAATGGTGGTGTATTAGTGCAACAATTTCTCTACTTATGTTCTAGATTTTCAACTCTAGGACATGGACAAAAACTGGATGACACTTGATAATAGAAAGGATAAGTCTTATAAACTTGAGGTGGCTGCTTTCCTTAAATTCACATATTCTCAAGTGAGTCTTGATAGGGTGCATTTTAGTCATTAGTTTTGTTAATATTTCCTAATTAGTTGGACTAAATATTACATTACTTGGTGGATTCTATTTAGTTTTTGTGTTTGGTGATAATTGCAGGAATTGGTAATGAAAATGGATTGAAAAACAGTTTTTCAGGCGTGGGTGCATCTGACTCCTGCCTTCAAGTTCAGGACAGTTGGGACTTCATGCACGTGGGAAGTTTCCAAAGAAGTGATGAATCCAAATTCTGAGCAATGCTTGGACGATTCTTTTCTTTTGCTAATTAATAGTTTGTTGGTTTTAGGAAACTATCCTAGTTTTGTTATTAGAATACTTTTTAGATCAGGAAAGCAGTAGTTTTTTATTTCTATTAGGAAATTCCTAATAGATTAGTACGGAAAGAATCCAAGTGATTGGTACTTGGACTACTTCCTTGTTGCTGTGGACTACTCCTTGGCCCCGAACATACTTTGATTGAAGACTATTCTATTAAAGGCTATTGAAAAAAGAGTAGCGATAGTCTTTCTTTTTCCTTCATTAGTCTTGCTCCAAGAAACAAGGATATGGCTTGCCAATTTTTCTCTTTAATCTTTTATGGAAATTTTCTCCATAGTGCATGGCTAAATTCTTTATCTAGTCAAATATCAACTCAACCACGCAGTTTCAATTATCTGTGAGAACTAACTGATTTATTACTTGTTCATTTAATTGGTTAATATTTGTGCATTCTCTGTTTTATGTTCTTGTGATTATTTTGTTAGTTGAATGTTAAGGGCCCGATATTCAAAATAATCTAATAATCTACTACCGAATTAATCTGCTAATCCATAATTATTTAGTCGATTAATCTTAGTGGTGCGTAACACTACCACACGTTAGGTAAACTTGCAATCTAACTTAAATAAACCATCATAGCATGTTTGTTGATTAGGGTTTGGGCTTTTCTAGTTCTTAGTACAATTGAGAAATTAAATCCTACGCTCATACCTAGGGTTATTTTTTGTTTAGGGATAGTTAATGGTCGCACCTTAACTATCTACAAACTAAGGAGAAGTTGGTCATTAGAACTTATTGATGACTATAACTAACCTATTAATGAATTGAATGAATTATCTTTGTATCAATGATCGAATATATAGACTGTGTATGAGAAGTTGCATCTTTGGTTAAAGTTTGTCTATTATTAATTTAGCACTGGCCGACGTTAGTAATTTGCTTTATTATTTAGCTGGTTAGTTATTTTTGAATCTTTTTCCAAAAATTCCCCCATATTCCTCACTTGAAAAGAAACAAATTTTCCCTAATTCCTGTAGAGACGATCTTACTCACTATAGTAGTCAAAATTCATATTTCTTGTAGTAAGTATTTATTATTGCACATAATTGACACCTGTCAATTTTTGGCACCGTTGCCGAGGATTGGTGTTTGAATTATTGGTTTCTTTTTATGTTCATTTATTTTGTTTTGTTTTGTTTTCGGTTTATTTTCTAATTTATGCCTTATTTTGCTCGCACATGAAATTTGATATATATTTCTGAAATAGAGAAGACCGCACGTAGACTGAGAAAAGAGATGATAAAACAAAAAGAGAAATAGTCACTTGTTACATCTCTAGAGGATTTTTCGAGTGATTCTTCAAGTGATTTTGAAGAGAAAAAGATTACCATGGCAAAAAATCAAACATTGAGAGAGTTGGCTACTCCTGACCTAATTCAACAGCCACTTTGCATTACTTTTCCTAATTTAGATGAAAATACTTCTTTCGAACTAAAATCTGGATTAATTCACCCCACAAGTTTTTTGCAAGAGTTTGATGTAGTGTGTTCAAGTATGATGCCTCTCGGAGTAATTGAAGAGCAAATAAAATTAAGAACTTTTCCCTTTTCTCTTAAGAACTTGGCAAATGATTGGTTATACTACATACTAGTAGGTAGTATCAGAGCCTGGGTGCAACTGAAGAAAAAGTTCTTGGAGAAATACTTTCCTGCAGCCCGAGTTGCAAGTTTGAGGAAAGAAATATGTAGTCTTAAGCAGTAACCGAAGGAGAACTTATATGATTATTGGGAAAGATTTAACAAACTATGCACCAGATGCCCCCAACATTAGATAAGTGATCAATTGTTAATTTAGCATTTTAAAGAGAATCTTCATTTGTTTGATAGGAACACAATTGAAGCCACAAGTGGTGGAGCACCAGTGAACAAAACTCCTGAAGAGGCATGGGAGTTGATTAAGAGAATGGCGGAGAACTCACAACAATTTGACTCGAGAGATAATTTTTCCACTCATTTGAGTGAATGAGGTAGAAATTTCGTCTATTCAACAGCAGTTATCCAAACTAATTTCTTTTATTCAACAAATGACTATAAGAAATGTGCAACAAGCGAAAGTGTGGAATCTGTACCAATACGGACACACTGATATGTGCTCGATGCTTCAAGAGGAGAATCATGAATAAGTCAATATGGCTAGCAACGTGCCCGTGCCAAGGAGGCAATATGATCCATACTCCAACACCTATAATCCAAGTTTGAGAGATCATCCAAACTTTAGCTACGGAGGAAACCGACAGCAAAACTTTGGTTAGAATATAGAATAGGGGTTCCAACCTCAATACTAGCCAAAGTTTCAACCCTCATCTTCTAATAGAGGAAGCTCCTTAGAAGATCTTATCAAAAATTTGGCCACGAGTACTGCTCAACTTCAACAGAGTACTACTCAACTTTAACAGAGTACTGTTCAACTTTAACAGAGTACTGCCTAGTTCCAACAGAGTACTGTTCAATTTCAGCAAGAGACGAGATCTAGCATGCAAAATTTGGAGACTCAAATAAGTCACATGGCAACAGCAATTAACCCCTTGGAATCTCATGTGTTTGGAAAGTTGCCATCTCAACGTGAAACTAATCTGAAGAATGTGAGTGCCATGACCCTGAGAAGCAGTAGAGAGGTTGAAAGACCCCAGCTAATAGTACCCAAGGATAAGAGCGAGGAGCACATTGAGAAGAACCTCGAGAAGGAAGGAGAGGACAATTCAGATCCCAAGGTGATTTCCATTTCTCTAGTTAAGAGTACGCCTAATGTTCCATATTTTCCTGGCAGATTAGAATAGTCGAGAAAACCAGACAAGAAGAAAGAGATCTTGGAGATGTTTAGGAAAGTAGAGATAAACATTCCCTTATTGGATGCAATAAAGTAAGTGCCAAGGTATTCTAAATTTTGAAGGATTTATGGATCAATAGAAGAAAGTTAAGGGGAGATAAGAGAGTAGTGATAGGGGACAACGTGTCTGCAGTGTTACAAAAAAATGCCCACCCAATTTTGGGGATCCATGTATATTTTCTATCCCTTGTAAGATAGGAAACATTAAAATTAGAAATGCCATGTTAGATTTAGGAGTATTTATAAATGTAATGCCAAAGACGATTTATGCTTCTTCAAATCTAGATCCATTAAAAGAAATTGGTGTTATAATTCAATTAGCGGATCGCACTAACGCTTGTCCTGATGGGCTAATTAAAGATGTTCTAGTACAAGTAAAGGAACTAATGTTTCCTGCTAATTTTTATGTCTTAGATGTGGGTAATGAATATTCTCTGACCCCTCACCTATTTTGTCAGGTTAACCCTTTATAAGTGCTCCAAGTACCAAAATTGATGTTAATAAGGGCTCATATGATGGAAAAGTTGTTTATTTCAATATATTTGATGCTATAAAATACCCACATAAGTCTAATTTCATTTTCTCTGTGAGTGTGATTGACCTCATAGTCCAGGAAATATTTGAGGTTAATGGCAGGGATGAGTTAGAAGCGGCCCTAACCAAACATCTTAAGTTGGAAACAACTTGGGATGGAGAGTTGAATGATGAGTTGCTATGTATGGTTAGGGCATTGCAGTCATTGCCACCTATTTTAGTAAGGCAGGGGCTTCCTCCTATTTTTGTGCCTGAGACTCACCAAAAACTATTACCTTCTATCGTGCAAGCATTTGAGGTGGAGTTAAAATCCCTGCCAAACCATTTGAAGAACTCATAGTTGGGTGATAAGGAGACATTACCTGTGATAAGAAAGATAAGTTGATTAGAGTACTTCAAGATCACAAGGAAGGCATTGGATAGACAATTGCTGATATAAAGGGAATTAGCCCATCCGTGTGTATGCATCGGATTAGACTAGAAGATGAAGCAAAGCCTGTCAGGCAACCCCAAAGGAGACTGAATCCAATGATGATGGAGATGGTGAAGAACTCAAACTTTTAGACGTAGGTATCATTTTCGCTATCTCTGATAGCCAGTGGGTGAGTCCAATTCAGGTGATTCCTAAGAAAGTAGGAGTGACTATTGAAGTGAACCATAAAGGAGAACTAGTTCCAGTCCGTAAGCCTACGGATTGGCACCAGTGCATTGATTACCATAAGTTTAATGCAGTGACAAAGAAAGATCACTTCCCTCTCCCTTTTATAGATCAAATGGTAGAAAGATTGGCTTGTCACACTTACTATTTCTTTCTAGATGATTTTTCAGGATACTTTTAGATAGCTATAGCGCCTAAGGATCAGGAGAAGATAACCTTTACATGCCCATTTGGTACCTTTACTTATCGAATAATGCCTTTTAGGCTATATAATGCTCCTGCTACATTCCAGAGATGCATGGTAAGTATTTTTTCTAAGTATGTAGAAAAGATAACAGGGGTGTTCATTGATAATTTTAGTGTATATGGAGATAGTTTTAATGATTGCCTAGATAATTTGGCTCTAATTTTAAAGAGATGTATCGAAACTAACCTTGTGCTCAATTAAAAGAAGTGCCATTTCATGGTTGAGCACGAGATAGTTTTAGATCATGTCGTGTCATCTAAAAGCATAGAAGTGGATAAAGCAAAATAGATATCGTGTGATGCCCCACCTTCCCCTAAGGTGAACCAAAAGGGGTTTGGCGGACCGCCCACCCGGCTCTCGCAGGGACTCACTACAATCCTCAAAGAAATCTTAGTGCCAGCCTTTAATAATTACAATAAAACTCCAACAATTACATCCATGTACTTCCGAATAATAACATAACCATAAATCTTATAAGTTAATCTCCAATACTTGCAATTCCAACTATTTCAAAATAATATTACAGCCATGAGGTGTTATTTCCCATTTACTTCAATACAATAAGTACATTTCACAAGACATCAGAAGTAATATACCCAAATAGAACAAGATTAATCCAGCCAGTCACACTAGTAAGTCCCTACAAGTGCTTCCTTTGCCTCGAACCCTGTGGAGGGGAAATAAATATTTTTGGGGTGAGTTAGAACCTCAGTGAGGTTCCAGAAAAATAAGCAAATTCATGTTTGATCAAAATCATAACACTTGAATCAAATAGTACTTTTCAAAATAGTTGAGTTGTTAAAAATCACTTATAAGAGTATGGCTCATTAAGAACTACCATAATGAGAAAATTCAAGAGTACATTTGGATACGTTTATTAAAAGATACAAGAATTCACGCATTCTAACAATAATTAAATAAACAATTCACTTTAATCAAGAAAAGGTATTGAGATGGGATGAGAGATGCCTCCCACTCTGATTGAGCATGACATATACTACCATTCAGATTTAATCACCCACAAAGTACTGAAACGGAATGAGAGGTACCTCCCACTCATTAGAGTGTGGTACATACCACCGCTCAATACGTATGGTCGACGAGATAACTCTCCAATCGACTTATTCAAGAGTTAAGATTAGGGTGGGATGAGAGGTACATACCACTCATTGAGTGTGGTACATACTACCACTTAACACATATGGTCGACGAGGCAACGCTCCAATCGGCGTATTTAATTAAGATTAAAGCGGGATGAGAGGTACCTACTGTGGGGGCCTCAAAATTCAAATTTTATTTTAAAATGTATAATAGTATTTATATTATATTTATTCATTAAAATGATAATGAATTTATGGTTTGAGTGATTATTTTCTAATTTAGAGAATTTTTTGAGAATTATTTGCCGGTGTGTGGTTTCAGCCAGTTTAAGTATCGATTTTTGTGCTGAAGCATGAATAGTGACTTTAAGATGAAACCGAACATATGTAAAGGTATTACATAGATATATTTTTGGTTGGACAGTGTCAGAATGAGAAAAACCAGTAAAAATTAGAGTGTCGCGCATGACGCGACAAAAAGTGGTCGTTTGACCACTTTTTCCACAATTTAAGGGAAATGCACCATTTTGTTCCCCTTAAAGCCCCTTTTCTTGCTTCTTGTACTTCATTTTCAGCCACTCTTAGAACTCAAAGAGAGAGAGAGGGAGGCCGAACCATAGAGAGAGAAAAGAGAGAGAGTTTGTGAGGTTTCTTCTAACTTCATCTTCTTCCTCATGCTTGAAGACTCCATTGAAGACTTGGCTCTTGCTTCTTCTTCTTTCCTTGGCTGCCGAGAGAGAGAGAGTGAGAGGGTGGTCTGAAGTTGAGAGAGAGAAAAGAAGAGGAAAGAAAGCTTCTCTGTGGTTGGTTACTTCTTGTTCTTGACTTTGGAGACAGAAATCATCATCAAAACAAGGGGATCATGGGCTAAGGTTGAAGATTCTTGGAGTGCTAGGCTTGGGAAAGTCATTCTTGAGGAGAGCTCACAAGATCTTACTTGATCTTGTTAGATCTAAACAGATCTAAAGATATAAGACTCAAACCTCTTAGATCTAACTTGATTAGTGTTAAATATAGTAAATCTACGGTTTATTTTGCTAGAAATGTTTATATTTTGAGTATTGGAGTTGGGCTCTTGAATTCCCAACTTAGGTAGCGGACTTGAGGCGGATTTTAGGTAAAAAAACTTGAGGACCTGAATGTGGTTGTGTTCGTTATTTATGAGATGAGATTATTTTGTGGTTAGAATGTAGGATTAATGTTGAAAATTTTAAAGGAAAAGAGTGAAAGCTGGCCGAACCTATGTCTGGAAATTTTGACACTTGATTTTGAAATTTTGTGATGTTTCGTTAGTAGATTTGCCTAAATAAATGTGTATTATGTTCGTTTATGAGTATATGCTTTAATAAAGTTAAAATCTTGAACTTTAATGGTGAAAATTGAGTTTCACTAAATTTTGAGGTAAAAGTGCCATTTTGGACAGATTTGAAGGTTTGAAATGTTTTAGCTAATTTTCATGAATTTTGCGCAGTGAGACTTAGTAAAAATTGTTTTAAACATGTGTTAGAACCACGATTGAACATTTAGTATTGAGTTTAGATTTGAATGGATGATTTTCGAGGTGAAAATCCTCACTTAATTCCTGTGCTCAAAAGAATTTGGAAGCTGCACTTTGGGAGTATATCGATGGAGCATTATATTTTGAGTGCTGTAGCGATTTTTGAAAAGGGTCTTTTGTGAGATTTCATCATTTGAAAAGAATACTTTTACTTGAGGAAATTTTGAGAGAAACCTTGATTAAATCAAGGAATAAGTGTACTTTGATTTGATTGTCAAATGGAAGAGCAAAACTCATCCACTTTCTTTATTCGTTTTAGGGAGTGTGAAAGGATTTGAAACCAATCCAAATTCGGAATCCGAACCTTGCTATTCCGGTGAGTTTCCATGCTTGTTATGTTATTATGTGAAGTTGATCTGAATTGTGTTCGGTTATGTGATTTGATGTGAAAACTTGGTTTATCAAACCATCAAATGAGGTAGTGTGTACTTTATCGCACTTACCTATATTTTAATGGGAAAAAAAATTTGTAAAAATGTTTTGATGTGAATTAAGAGTATTTGATGTGATTTATGTGTGTATGAAATTTCGGGATTTCCCGAGATCTATCAGCAAGTCGTTCGACTCGAGCTGTAGGCTAGACCTAGACCAAGGAGAAAGTGACGAGCCATAGGGTTATTATGTGATGTGATGTATGCTCTGGACTTGACGTAAGAGCTTGTCCATTATGGAGAGCAAAACACAAACTATGTGACAAACCATGTGATGTGATGTGTGCTCTGGACTTGACGTTAGGGCTTGTCCATTATGGAGAGCAAAACACAAACTATGTAACAACCTATGTGACAAACTATGTGTGGAGTCCGGCCCTATGGGGGTTTGGTGAAGTAAGGAGAAGTGGAGATCTACATGGATTATTTGAAAGTTGACGGAGTGTCAACTACTCGGAACATGCTCAAACTGCGTGGATCTTGGTTCCTGAGAGCCCCCGTATCCTACCTTTGTATTTTTAATTGCTTTCCTTATTTGTTTATTTATAAATATGAATTTGAAGTGAAATATCATATGTGTTATGTGCTTGCATGGTCTTTTGGATCTCATTGGGCTTCTAGCTCATTCTTTCAATTTTGTTTTCCTTAACAGCCACTGAGAACCTAAGTGAAGGTGCCAACCATTAGTATCAAGGTTTACTTTTGTATTTGTCTTGAGAGACTTGAATTATGAATTTGGGATATTGTATTGTGGAACTTTGAATATGTATTTAAGTATTGTATATAATTTTGAGATTCTAAGGTTTGAGAATGAATGTATGAGCAGCGTTTGATTTAAATTGTTATCAAATTTTTGGGTTTGTGAGATCAAAACAGATTGTTTATGAGTTGATTGTAAGTTTGGGTTTGGTACTTAGATTGTTTCTTTGAAGAATTAGTAATCATTTGTGTGAGTGAGTCTTGACGAGAGTTAGGCAAGCAGCCCACTGATACCTTAAGGTACACCCTAGGGAGAAGTGGGGCTGTCACACCTACAACTCATTGAGTATGGTACATACTACCGCTTAACACATATGGCGGGATGAGAGGTAACTACCACTCATTGAAGTGTGGTACATACTTCCGTTTAACAAACACAAATCAAGATTATAAGACACGACACGTATTCAACATATAATTCGTCTTTAGTCAAGAGTTCAATATCACATAAATAAACCACCATCTCATTTAGTATTTGAGAATTAAGACAAACGACATGCATGGAAACTCACAAACTCTTCATAAATTATTTCATTTGTAAAAGAATTTTACTTAGAAATAACAGTAAATCATTTTCTTATGAATACTAGCAAATCATTTCAACAAATCATTTCTTTGCAAACAATAGTAAGATTTTTCATTTGAAAAAGGAGTTGGAACACTCACTAAAGAATCAAGCAAACAAGTACGTGATTTCCTAGACGTCCAAGATTGGCTCGTCCCCAAGTTCGCCTTGATCACCTTGCAAAAATAACTATCAAAAACTGTCCATTTAACTAGACTCCATAACTACGCCCAATACTCTTCAAAACTTCTAAAACATCTCCTGCCATACATTCTTACTTAACCCACAACTGAAGCTATATATGTCAAAAATGGATATGGCCTATGGCATTGGAAACAAGACTCAAAGTACTAAAAATCACTAGAACACCTTGCTTTCAAGTTCGTTTTGCAAGATGGGGCAAATCGAGCTACAATTTCTAGCAGAACCCAAAAGTCTACGAAAATAGGTTGTGAAATCAACCTTCTTTACGGATCTATTGTAAATCATAGGTAAAGAAATAGCATGTGATTTTTACACGGTTGGAAAAATCCTTGGAGTCTAGTTTCAAATGCCACAAACGGCACTCAATTCTGACTTCTGAGCAAGAAAATACACCCATTTGAAAACAAGGTATAAAGCTGTCTGAAAGCTATTTTCCAGATTTGCAAAGCTATTTTGTGGACACCATTTGGCCAATGAAATCTTATGGGAAAAATGCCAAATTTTGTACACTTAGTCTTCTATATGTAGGCTACAGTTGTAATAAAATTCTGTAAAAAACTCATATGGGAAGTTGAGATTCTAGACGACAAAAATTGCTTCCTGTTTTGAAACAAATCTGCCCAAAGTGATACTTTTACTCAAAAATTAGTGAGAGCACAACTTTTCACCATTAAATATTCAAGATTTCACTCCATTCAAATATATACGCATAAATGAACATAATACATATTTATTTAGGCAAAATCATGCCAAATAATATCGTAAAATTTTGAAATCAAGCATCAAAACATTCCAAGTGAGGTTCGGCTATCAAACAACTCATTCCTTCAAAATTTTCACTAATATTTTTCCATTCTAACCACAAAATAAATCAATCTCATCAACAACAACCAAAATCACAATCAGGTCCTCAAGTCCGCTACCTAAAAGTCACCTCAAATCAGATACCTATGTTTGGAATTCAAGAGCCCAACTCAAATGTTCCAAACATAAGCATTTCTAGTAAAATAAACCATGGATCTACAAGATTTAACACTAATAAAGTTAGAACTAAGAGGTTTAAGTGTTATACCTTTGGATCTAGATAGATCTAACAAGATCAAGTAGGATCTTGTGAAACTCTAACCAAGGATGATCTCCCATAGCTTAGCAACCTCAAAAGCTTCCATCTTAGCCAAGGATTTGCTTGATCTTTGGTGCTTTCTCCACAAATTTCAAGAACAAGAAGATGAAGAGCAAAAACTAGCTTTCTTTCTTACTTTCTCTCTCCTTCTCACTCTTGCATTCCTCACTCTTCCTCTCCCTCACACACGGATGGAATGAGCAGCAAAAAGGAGTGAGTTGAAGCTCTCCAACGGTGTTCAAGATGCAAGGAAAATTGAGGAAGAAGAAGAAGAAGAAGAAAGCTTGGGATTTTTTTTGTCTTTTCACTCTCTCTCTATTTTGAATTTCTCTCTCTCTCTCTAAGCTCTAAATGGCAGCTGAAAATGAAGGGAAAAGGAGCAAGGAATATGGCTTTAAAGAGACAAGATACTTGGTTGGCCTTAATTTAAGGAAAAGTGGTCAAACTTTCACTTTTTGTCGTGTCGAAGTACGACACTCTAACTTTTACTGGTTTATCTCTTATGGCACTGTCCTACCTTAAATATATCTCTGTAATATCTCTACATATGTTAGGTTTCATTTTAGAGCTACTATTCACGTCACATCTCAAAAATCGATGCTTAAACTAGCCGAAACCAAACACTGGCAAATAATTCTCAGCAAATTCTTTAAATTACAAAATAATAATTCAAAGCATAAGTTCACTAGTATTTTAGTGAATAAACATAATATAAATATTATTATTTATTTTTCAATAAAAATAGAATTTTAAAACCCTCACATCCTTCCCTTCTTGAAAGAATTTCGTCTTCGAAATTCACATTTTCTACACAAATAACTCTAGATACTTCTTCTTCACCATATTCTCATTCAACCCTTAATATCCAACTCACCAAGCCTATTAACAACTTTCGCCCTCCAACCCAAAATTCACAATCCTTATGTACCAAGACAGTAATCAAACTCTGGTTCCCAGGAAGTGCTCTAATCTCTAAATCATAAGGCAATATAACTAGTTTTAGGTCAATACCACACGTGAAGACAAGATTCATAACGAATGCAGCACCTGAATCAACCAATACTTTAGCTAGTTCATGAAAGATGGAGGTTGTACCTTCAACGATCGCAGGGGGGTCGGAGACTCGTTGTTGGTCAATCGCATAGACCCTAGCTGAAACCCTTGACCGATTTTTCCTTGCATTGACCTGTTTAGAGGTTGATTTATCCACTTGCTGAACCTCATTTCCCCCTCGGGTTCTACGACATGCAGTGTACTGATGATCACTACTCCCACACCTAAAACAGTTTCCTTCTTTTCTCCCGCAAGTGTCCTCGGTATGATTAGACTTTCCACAATAATTACAAGGTACATGTGGAGTTGACGCTTTAAGCTTTGTGAAACGCCCCATTCTCCTCCACTTGAAGTCCCTCTTGATACTGCACCTCTCGTCATGGCCTCTCTTGGGGCTCCCAAGATGTTCACTCCACCTCTTCCTCTTCCCATCTTGACTATTGCTTCTAGGGGCACTTCTTTTTCTCGCTTGAAAGGCTCTCACTTGGGCTCTTGCACTTTCAATTCTCTGGACCTTCTCGATTGCATCACTGAAGTTGTTAAATTGGGCTGTTGCTAAGCCTTCTTGAATTTCCACATTTAAGCCTTGTACAAATCTCCTTATTCTCCCTTGTTCAGTTGCCACCAACCTCGTGAGGTGAACCTGGACAATTTGTAAACAAGGCCTCATACTCACACACTTAGTATTCCTGTGACACTTAATAAAATCATCTTCTCTTTTCTCTTGGATCAAGGGAGGGAGGAATTTAGCGTTAAACTCTCTAGTGAAGTTCATCCATGTCCTAGGGGTTTGGTCTCTATCCCATTTAGCCCTAATCATGTTCCACTACGATCGGGCGGCTCCTTCAAATTGAAATGCCGCAAAAGTCACTTGTCTTTCCTCCGAGTAGTTTAGAGCGGCAAATGTGTCACTTATTCTTTCTAACCAATTCTCGGCCATTTTGGGATCAGGCCCTCCAGAAAACTTAAGTGGGAAAAATTTTTGAAATCACTCTAAGGCCCTATCCTCACCACCTTCGGGGCCTATAGGTTGATTTGCAAGTTTAGGACCTTGTTGGTTAGCCATATGCTCTATGTGAGGCCCCGATTTTTTTTCCCAATTTTTGGAAAATATTAAATAATGTTAATTATAGTTATTTTGGTTGCCGAGGTGTTTATATGGTTTGTTTTACTTTTAAAAGTGTTTGGTTTTGACTCGCTTGTTTTACAAAGTTTGAAAACCCTAATTTGATTAAAACCCTAGTTTTTCGAAAACCCTAAATTGGGATAAAACCCTAATATGTATATGCAAAAACCCTAGTTTGGATTTGTAAAACCCTAGTTTTGAAAATACATTTAAGTTTTACGTTTAATGACAAGTTTGTTATTTCTTGATTTTACGTGCGTAAATGCATGATTAAGAAGAGGGATTACGATTCTTAGGTGATTAGTGGCCTTAGTAGGTGTAATTAAGTTTTGATAGACTAAGTTGAATTGAACACCTATGGACTAAGTTGATAAGAAAGAGAAATCACTTGGGCAAGGGAGCAATTTACCTAAGTTAGTAGGTTAAATTGAGCATGACAAAATTGACCAACTTTGACCAAGACTAAATATCTATGGAATGTTATCTTTTAGCTAGTTCTAGAACAAGAAGGACAGGCCAAAGCAAGGGAAAAAGAAGAGGGGAAAAACCGTGGGAAAAGAAGGAAAAGAAGAGAGGAAAAAAGAGAGGAAAAAGAAAGGAAACTAGAGGAAAGCTTGGGATTTTGTCAATTTCAGCCATCAAACCGTCAATCTTTATCCTTGGAGTTGGAAGCTTGAGTTTCATCCTAAGTTCATCTTCTTGAAGGTATCAAAGCTGGCATTTTCTCTAAGTTGTTGGAATTTGATCTAAGTTGATGAAGTTGTTGGATTTTGTTGTTGTTTTAGCTTGCTTCATGATCATTCTTAGCTTCTAAGGTGATTCCATGGATTGGTTTTATTGTTTTGCTTGTCTTGAACTTTGACCAAGAGCTAGGGTTAGGGTTTCACTAGTTGCAATGCTTGATGTTGGGAATTGATGATTGGAAGTTGAATTTAGTTTTCTAGGAACTGAATTGGATGGTTGGAAATTGGTTGGTTTGGATGAAGTCCAAGTTTTAATTTTGTTTAGATTTTCTGTCCGAATTTGGCTTGAATATTCGAATATGATGGAGGCTGAATTAGCCTTAGCTTAAAGCATGAAAGTTGTGGAAAATTGAGTGAGGATTCTACCTGTAAATTTTCAGGTGAATCGGATCACTGTAGCATGTGAAATGACTAAAATACCCCTGATGCCCTGTTTCTGGCAGAAATGGTTTTTTGCTACTGTAATGGGTCATTTTGACCAGGAAGATGAAGGTTTTTGCTTTTGATGTCTCTTAAGAATTGTATCCTTGTATGTTAGCTTTCTAACGGCTTTGGAATTTCTGGATTCGGATTTGTGAGCGCCAAGTTATGATCGTTTGAATGTAGCCTGTCGGCAATTCTGACGGGGAAAATTTCTGAAACTGTTTCGACATTTTTCACCTTGAAAGAAAAAATCTGGGCAGAAGTTGTCTTCACAAAAGTTGTAGCTTGTTCTCTTAGCTTCGAAACGGCACCTCGTACATCCTAATCCGATACTTGTAGCCTGAATTATGAGTATTAGCATACAGAGGTGTCAAAACTGTCTTCTACACCTTTAGTGTGTGTTTTCCGTTTTCGTTCCATTTCATTCGTTTTCCATCTAACTTCATGCGTTGTGATCCTTTAACTATATAAGGAAGTTTTATAAGCGGTTTCGAGAGTTTAATTCATTGAATATTTTCATGTCACGTCATTTCACCTTTGAAAATGGATTTTGCCAAACTTTTTAGTTTGGAATCGGAAAAGTAATTTGCTTGCACTTTCACATCTCAGGAGATTCTGTGGACGTTGGAGATCGTGTTTAACCCTACATTTTCTCTTGTTTGCGCTCAACCGTTGGTGAGTGTTCCTGCATGTTTGTGAATAAATTGCTCAGCTGGACGTGTTTAAATGCTTTTAATAATTATGTGAAGGCGAGTGTGTACTTTATCGCACTCTCGCCTACTTTTTATTCTACTGTTCAACCTGTGCTTTTCCATTGTTTGTATATTATTTGTGCATGAATGTAGGCCATGTGTACTAACACATAGGCAAACAAGGCCTCCCTCCTTCGTTATCTAACCTATTCGAGCCGTAAGCTGCGGACTCGGTCTGTAGGTTGACAACCTAGGGCACCGCACGTATACTCGGTGATTATTACCACTAGAGTTATAAGGAGGAGAGGGGTTGAGTATTGAACAAGACGGATCAACTGAACCGCAGTGGAACTGTCCTTTCACTGGGTATTTTCCCGCTTATGTGTTTATACATTTTATGCTTCTAAACTGGAATTATATTAACCTACTAAGTGCTTAACTGATATATTTTGCTCCACTGTTATCGTGATTTGTATGATATTAGGATCGCTCACTGGCTTTTAGCTCATCCCTTTCAACTTTGTTTTCCAAGGTAGCAGATTTGAGATCGAGAGCCTGGTTACACTAGGTCGCATTGGTTTGGAGACCTAACCTTGTATTTTGATGTAGCCTTGTATTTTGAATTGTACAATGGAATGTTGGATGGATGGATAAACTTTTGTATCTGTAATTATACTGGATGTTTGTGTCTGTTAAGGAAATTTTGGGGTTTAAATGTTACAGCCTTGATTTATAGGACATCGATCATATTTTGTTATTTGTGCATTTGAACTAAGGATTCAGGAAGGGAGTCCCACAGAGGCAAGTGCGCTCTCACTGATACCTTTGGTTCACCTAGGGAGCGGTAATGCCACACCCAGGGATGTATATCATGCGGTTAATGGCATATTACTGTTTCCAACCTCAACCCAAGGCTCACTGGTTTAAACCACCCAATCCCGTCACTCCCCACATTCGGGTTGTTCAACCTCTCCCATGGTCTCGTCCCCGGCTTACCCGTCTCCATGATCTTTTTGAGAACCAACGCTAAGATAAATGCAAAATAAGATATTAGCAAATGAAATTCCTTGGAGCTAAAATATTTTATATCTTCATAACAAGAGAATGGGTACTCAAGTATGTTATAATAGTAAATTCATTTTCAAAGGAAACACATCAAGTCACGTCACACTTACAAATAGAAGCAAGCAAAAAATGGTAGTTAAAACAATTACTAAAGAATGTAAATACGGTGGACGAACCATCTAGTGGTTTTCTCTAGAGGGTACCAGTATTCCAACCTCCAACCTCTCTACACCGCTAGGGTTCGTGTCATTGTTCTAGCTCACTTCATAACGAAGCCAGATAAGCACAGAAATCCAACACTAAAATCTTGATAGCACACACTTTCAAGCACCAAAATAAGAAGAAAGTCAATTCACCTTATAGTTGGCCACCCAAGAGGTCAATCAACTCAATTCTCATTCCTGCCTGACATACCAAATAGATTACACAATCTACTGCTAGAATACATCCAGCGTTCAAACCATCCCCATAGTCATCTCTCCTTCAATCATCACGTTATTGAACTTTAAACTATTCACAAAATCACTATCATATTTTCATCCCCATCATTAATTAACTAAAAGTTTTCAGACAAGGCCACTCTACCTTCTCGGCCTTATACCAATTGTATGTTCGCCTCAAAATAAACTTTTAAAAAATACAACAAGAGCTATTGAAGTTACAAAATTCTCAAGTTCAGTTTACCCTACTAGAACGTTGTGTTCATAATTCTTCTTCAAACTTAAGATTTTGAAACATGACAAAGTCATAAAATTTAAATGTATTAATTTAAAGTCAAGAATTGAAAACTTCAACTTTCCTCTTAGATCCTCTATACGAAATCTAGCAAACTCATCAATTTTTTTCCAACTCTTAATTCAAAATATAATGGATCTACATACATGTCGTGAGAACTATTATGTTATAGAGTATTAAAACACATATATGTCATCTTCAACCATCGGTTAAAATAAATCTAGTTCATCTCAATTTTTCTTTAAACTTTAGAGTGAAAATTTTCCAACCGTTAAACAAGTAAGAAAATGCATTTGTTCTTTTGGAAAACCTTTATTTTAGCTCAAACCGCCACATAAGGTATCAACTAATAATTTTAATATCTTACTCTATAGCCAATATCGATAGTCGCCTTACCCATTCCTTCCACTCCCACGTAGTACAATGATCATTCAAGTCTCCCACACTCTTATAAATTTCACATAATGCCTACTCAATGTAACATTACCTGTGCTTCAATTTTGTTTTCCACTCAATCCCATATAAGAAACTCTCAAGTAACAAATCTCCTTTTAATCACTAAGGTATAGTAGATTCTCCAACCAACGTAATATTCAAATTAACTTACAACCGATCCTAAACTTCTAATTTAGACACTACAGAGATCTCAAACTTGGGTAAGCTCTAGTAATAATGTAACCAACGGCATATG